>WEIT01022393.1:0-101923 GCA_013389985.1 Dryoscopus gambensis
CGGGACCTGTCACCCTGCTCCATTGCTGGGACCTGTCACCCTGCTCCCATCTGCAGGACCTGTCACCCTGCTCCATCTCTGGGACCTGTCACCCTGCTCCATCTGCGGGACCTGTCACCCTGCTCCATCTCCAGGACCTGTCACCCTGCTCCATCTGTGGGACCTGTCACCCTGCTCCATCTCCAGGACCTGTCACACTGCTCCATGTCCGGGATCTGTCACCCTGCTCCCATCTGCGGGACCTGTTACCCTGCTCCCATCTCCAGGATCTGTCACCCTGCTCCATCTGCCAGACCTGTCACCCTGCTCCCATCGCTGGGACGGCTGCTGGAACAAACCCGAGCGAACCCTCGGGGACAGCTCTGGCAGTGGGGAGCACTGTGGGACTGATCTGCACCCCCTGAGCCCCCCGGTGGGGCAGAGACCCCCGGCCTCTCCCAGCTCATCCCACAACACGGATTTTCATCCTGCCGACTGACGGGAACGCTTCCTGTGCCCTAAAACATAAGTGACTGAAAACGAGGCTTATGAGAGGTGGCAAATATGCTGATCTCCGCGTTTTTTAACACGAGAATTTTCTAATAAAAAGGAACCTTGGAGCTCCTCATGAATTAGGCATCAGGCTCTGGGAGCAAACAGCGCTGAAGGTGCCCCAGTAAAGCCCTCGCTCACACACAGCTCTGGGAGCGGGATTTGCCGAGAATCCCTTCCCCGTCAGCCCGAGACCTCTGTGCACTGCCTCGCCCTGCCTGTTTCCAGGTAGATTATGGACTTTCCTGGCTGCAGAATAAATCCCTGCCCTGCCCTCGGAGCTCAGCGAGGGAGCACAAACGAGGACCGAGCCCAACCCCGACACAGCCCGGCCACATCCCTGCTTGGCAAGGCCAAACTCCCAGCCAGTTCCTCCCTTCCGTGCCAACACTGGTTCCTCTGCTCTCACCGTGAAGGCTGAACGGAGAATTTTTTATTCCTGTTTTTCAAATTCCTTTTTTTGTCAACATTTCCTCATTTCAAAGGATGCTGTGTTGCCAGCTGCGGCCTGGCAGGAGGGGTGTGGGTGGGTGGCCCCGGTCCCACAGCCCTGTGGGACTGGGGAACACCCAGAGCCCTCACTCTGCCCCAAAGGGATTTGGGAGTGCGGGGGGACACGGGAGAGGATGTGGCAGTTTTTTGGTGGCACCACAGCACTGCCGGCCCCACGGCAAACCCTGCGCTGCCAGTGCCAGAGGGTCAGGCTCAGCTTCATCCTGTCCCTGCTCCTCCTCACACGTGGCAGTTCATGCAAGGATTTTTAAATTATTGAGGATTCTTTTTAAAGAAATGCCTTCCCCCTCCCTCAATTTTTTTTCTCCAAAGAAACAAACCCCTCCATGGCAGTTGTGAAATATGGATTATTTACCTCCAGACCGGGCACGAGGCAGATCCAGCCTTAGAAGTAAATGCATATTTAGTCTTTAAGGCATATTTATCCATGTAAATACATATTTTGGTATACACATTCTACATAACACAGTTCTGTGGACTCAGTGGAGGTTTTGGTAGCAGAACATTTGCCATTGTCTATCTCGAACACTTGCTCAGAAAATGTGCAAAAAAAGCAGCTGTCACTGGGATGAGTTTAACACTCCTGGATCTTAAAAACAGCATCGACTCTAAAAAAAACCTATTGAAAAGTTAAAAAAAAAAAGCTGTCTGGCTCTGAAGGATCCTGCCAAGCTACAAACCCTTGAGAAGCCGCATTTGTTCCCGAGTTGTGAGACATCCCTCAGCTGAGTATCAGCACAGTCCCAGGGCCAGCAGCTGTGTGACAGCAGTGCCACCACCCCTCTGCGTGGGGACACAGCCCTGAGTCGCTGCACAAGGAGAACCTTCCAGCCTGGGGGGTTCCAAAGGGACAACAACCCTGATGGAAATACTCAGCTAAGCCTTTTATTTTCATGTCGGAAAGGTGGGAATTGGCAGAGTCAGATTTATGGCCCGACAGACACGAAGAGGGTGGGTCGGAACTCTGAGGAAGCACAGAACAAACCTTCAAACAGCTGCCCAAAGTGCACCCCACAAATGACAGGGCTGGAACAGGCGGTCCCTGCCGACCCCAAACATTCTCCCATCCCGCAGTCCCCGGGCCGTGGCCGTGGTCGCTCTGCCGCCCGCTTTGGGAGCACAGATCCCATCCCAGCTTGGAGCACGTTCACCCAGAGCCGGGTGTCCTCATGTGACCCTCTGTGCCTGCGGCTCCCGCCCTGCCCAAATGCAGCTGCAGAGCCCGGGCAGCCCCCGGCCCCTCGCTGCTCCCCACGCACACCCAGCCCTGCCTCGCCAGAACGCCCCCGGCACCCGCGCGGGGCTCCGAATTCTGCTCTTCCTGTGGGTTTGGGGTTTTTCTTTTCGGACTTGACAATAATGATGTCCCCCCCCTCAAAAGTGAAAATCGAACGTGGGACTGGACATCTCGTCCGTGTCACCCAGTGGCTCTCCCTGGTGCGACTGCAAACATTCAACACTTCACTGTATATTCTTTTTTTCATATTTAATAAAGCTGCAGTTCATTCTATGCTGTTGCTGGAAAGATCAGGTTCCGAATATCAGGAATCACTGGAATGCAATGTATCACTGGAATGCAGGGTTTGATCCAGCCACAGTATAGAACCCTCTCCCAATTTTACACGTGTGGGTTGGGTTGTCCATTTCCTTATTTTTTTGTTCATAAAACTGCACTGACACAAGACTTCCTGCAGCACCACTGTTTCTAGTGAATGGATTCTAAAATAGAGCACTTTAAAGCTGCAATACAAGAGAGATCGGGCTATCAGGCCTGATAAACTCATTGGAGTTGAGTTTGTACCCTTTCCTTGCAGAATGGGTTTGGTCATGTTATTCCAGGTTTTAAAAAATGCCACATTTCTGAAAACAGCAACTGCTTGGCACACGGCTGTAAATGATAAGAGAAATAATACAATCTGTCACTGAACACATGCAAAGTGACCCAGGACGTTTTATTGCCATCTTTGGGAGCCAACACCTCTCTGTTTCTGCCCTTCCTCAGCGAGGACAGCAGGGGCACTGCACGTTCCGGCTGCACGCTGGCCTGGGACAGCTCAGACTGGGCCCGGAAAACTCAGAGTCCTCCTTGCTGAAAAAATGGGATCTCTGTGCTGAGCTCAGGCCTGCTGAGCATTCCCCGTGCTCAGCTGGTGCCGCTCACTGCCAAAACCGGCTGTGAGGAGAAAAAATGGGGAGCTGGGAAATTTGTGTCACCTACTGGAGCTCGAACACAGAACCTGGGAATGATCACGGTGAGAGTGGGGCTGTCCCACCCCAGGCCAGGCTGGACGGGGCTTGGAGCAGCCTGGGGTCGTGGAAGTGTCCCTGGCCCTGGCAGGGATGGCATGGATGGGATGGGATGGGATGGGATGGGATGGGATGGGATGGGATGGGATGGGCTTTGAGGTCCCTCCCAACCCAACCCGGTCTGGGATTCTGTGATAATGATTTTGTTCTCTCTGCTGTCAGTAGTTGTTTGTGAGCAGGTCAGGAGCTCTTGGGGTCACCAGGGGGTCTGGTGTCCAGGGGCTGCTGGCCATGCTCACCCCAGTGAGTCACACAGGTGGCGGTTTTCAGTCAGGTGTCAACTGTGAGCAACACTCCCCACCAACACTGCCCAGGGGTTTACAGAATAAAGTACCATTATTGACTGCTTCTGAGCTTGATCCTTCAGTGTGTGGCAGGAGTGTCCTCTGGAGGGCTGCAGCAGCAGGGATGGTGTGTGAGGCCGGGAGGTGACAGCCCTGCCCCGGGGAGCGGGTCCCCACTCGAGCACGGCCACGTGCCCTCAGTAGTTACTGGAGCACCCTCGCTGCCACAGGGATATGTGGAGATAGAAAATTCTGCCTGATACTCCAGGGGTTTGCAGGTACCTCACGGTGCAAAGCATCCTTTCTCATTGCTAGATCAGCCAAACCGGTACAAAATTAAGTGCAAGACAAATGCCCATTCCCGTCGGCTTTGCCAGGAATACAAAAGGGCCGATCCCGGCAGTCACAGCCAGGTGGGAATTTGGCTTTAGGGGGACTACGGGAAACGTTCCTACATTCAAAAGATGCCACAAAATAATTTGAGCTCTGCTTTCTAATGGGAAATGTCGTTTTTACGGAGGTCACCCACTGGTCAGTGGTGGTGGAGGGAGGAACAAAAAGGAGTTGGTGCTACCCTTGAGCTGAACCCTGCCCCTGGAGCAGCGCCCTGGGGGTGGGAGAGGGGAAAGGAGCCTCTCCTCGGAGCCCGGAGCACCTTTGTCCTCACCGAGAGATTCCTTATGCTCAAAAGGATGCTCCAGCATTTCCCAAAACACATTCCAGATTTGTTGGAGAGGAAGAGGAAAGTCGTGTTTCATGAAGGCACAACCATGCTGAATTGGCAGGAAAGAGGGAAGAGAACAAAAGCAGTACTGCGCAATGCAGTTATAGTACAAGGCTCATTCTTGAAACCTGAATATCATGCTAGAAGAAAATCTAGATATGTGTAATATTTTGAAGAAATATTTTTGAAGGCAATATTATTTGATTTTTTTTTTTTTACTCAAAAAAGAACAAATGTTTCTGTGTAAATGTGGATAGAATGCTAGTTGAGAAAGGGAGCTGAATGTTTGTATTGCAGCCTTAAAGAAGCACATTTTTACTGCAATATCCTTTTTTGTTGTAAACTACAGTCTGCGACTCAGCAGACCATGACTGAATGCTTCTGAAAACTTGTCGATTACAAACATGAAATCACAATTAATATCCTCTAAAAGTAATTTCAGAGTTCTCACGTCTTAAAAAAGGACAATGTGTACTGCTCCACAAGGTAATGCAGCTAATCAAAAAAAAGGAGTCGAATTAAAGTATTTACATAATGAGCAATTCTACAGAAGGCGATCATCCCCATGTAAGCACTGATTATATCCCACGCTGCTTTTAACAAACTCTACCAGATTGGATCCAGTCATCAGCACTTTCAGAGAATCCTTAAAAGCCTTTTATGGGTCTTTACATTTAGTGCAGAATGATGTTCTTCAGGTAGAATATGCTGCTGAGGGAGGACAGCGTCAACACCAGGGACCAGCAGGAGAACAGCACCTCGGCGTCCCCGGTGACCCCGTACTGGGCTGTGCTGGGAGCTGCAAAGACAAGGAGAGGGGTCAGTGACAATTCCCACTCTCAGCCCCCCACACTCCCCGTCTGCAGGAATTATTCCAAGCTGCCTCTCAGGGCAGCAGGAGAATTCCTCTGCAAAGCAGAGGAAAGGCCGCGAGCGCGGCCCGGCCCTGCTGCCACCCTGCCCAGGGAATATCCCCGCTGGCTCCGGCAGGAGGAATTGTTTTTAAGGCAAGCATTTAAAAACGGGAGTGCTTCGTTTTTAACCAGCTGAATAATTGATCCGTTTTTAAGTTGCTGAGCAGTAAGATCTGCAGTGCAGTCAATGAGAGGGGACTGGACTGAGCTCTCGTGGAAAACAGCTCATTTCCTGCCTAACTCCAGGAGCCAGAGTTTGACAGCTGTGCTCGGCTAAAGACATTAATACTTATTTTGAAGAAATTGCATTTATTTGTTTACCACAAAGTCTTTCTCGAATTCCTGGGTAAATACACACGAAGTGCACGGAGCGGGGAAATACAAGAGATCAGTGTGGAGAAGCAAGGGAGGAGCTGATCCCTGGGACTGGGCTGGGGCAGGAATGTCCCAGCTGTGGCTCAGGGATGGACCTGGGAGAAGCCTTGTCCTTGACAGGAGAAGGGGAATGGCCTTAAGCTGGACGAGTGTTGGATTTACATGGGATATTGGGCAGGAATTGTTCCCTGGGAGGGTGGGCAGGCCCTGGCACAGGGTGCCCAGAGCAGCTGTGGCTGCCCCTGGATCCCTGGCAGTGCCCAAGGCCAGGCTGGACACTGGGGCTGGGAGCAGCCTGGGACAGTGGGAGGTGTCCCTGCCCGTGGCACTGGGTGGGATGGGATGGGCTTTAATGTCCCTTCCAACCCAAACCATTCCAGGATTCTATGAAACCCACAGGTTTGGTCCTGGAAAGCCACAGGCAGGAGGGAGGGCGAGGAGCAGGTCCCTCACCCTGCACCAAACCCTGTTTGCTTTCACAGCGTGCGGCCTCCCCAGTCCCAAGCCCTGTTCAGCCCAATCCCTAGGACGTGAACGTCCCTTTTGTTTCTGCACAGAGCCCTGGAGCTCCATTTTTAGTGTATGACATTTTATTTGGCGCAGAGAACGTGACACAACCCGGCATCCTCTGCTCTCCCCCCGTGCAGGAAGGTTCAGGTAATAAACCCAAAACAAAACAAGATTTAACCTGGTTTTGAAGCTTAGTTTAGCGACTGATGACTGTGACTAACTGCAGGCCAGGGCACTTCCTCTCCCCTCATTAAAAAGGGACTTTCTGTGCTAAGTCAGGATGACAAAGCAACCTTTAATTTATTACAAGGGCCGGGCGAGGAAGCTGAAGCAGAACACAGGTGCTATTTCATTTTATGGTATGAAAAGAGTTTCCCCAACTTAAAGATAATTTGAGCTACTGTGCCTATAAAAGCGAGCGGAAAATTATGTAAATCTGATTTCCTGCATATGAACCAGCTCTGTCTTTCCAAGGCTTATTAAATCATACCTGGATTGTTTCTGCACAAAGGCATGAGGGGAGTTAATGGGGGGAAAATGCACTGACTTGGGGGAGATAATAGAAAAGAGTTACAGTTCCCAAAGCTGCCTAAGCAGGAGAACTGGCTGCGAAAGGACTCTGAAGGAGGAGAAAACCTGAAGAAGCTTAATTATCAATTATGAGGTCATACTAGGCCTACTTGATGACACACAGCTTGAAATATTGGGCTAGACTCTTAAAAATTCTTGAAAATTAATAATCTTCTGCAGACTTCTTTTTCCCCTCAGAATTTTGATTAACTTTTCCTGTGGCTCCCTGAATTCTTTGCTGGCCAAGCAAAATGCTGCTGCCGGATATTGATAAAATTCCATAGATTTGTGCTCATATATAAACTTTAAAAATAAACACACCTTTAAAATTTAAAGACTCTTAGCATGGTGTGCTCAGTCCTCGATCTCCTCTGAGTAATTATTTTGGTAAGGACTGGGCAGTCCTTGCTTTCCTGAGCATTTGCTGTGCAAGGCCGTGCAAGGTCACTTTGTTCTCGGACTTGGTAATTTTCAAAGCACTTTTGGATGGTTCTCTGTGCCAGACTAAGCCTTAGTTTAGGGAAAAATGAAAAGGTTTAAATGTTTGAGAACAGCATAAACCAGGTGCTTTTTCCCCCACTGAAATATTACCATGTCATTGTTTCACACACACACACACACGAGCTCCCAGTCTTAATATTTATGCAGGGAGATAATGGTGGAGGAATGTGTGATTAGGCTTTAAATAAAAGCTGGAATTGTTTGAGTCTGTGATTACACCTGCAGCCGTCCTGGGCATTTCCATAACCCCCATCCCCACCATCACACAGAGCTGATTGTACAGAGTGTGACAGAGCTTTGGGTGCCTGCAGAGGGGACGGGGCAGAGCTTGGGCTGCACTGGCCGGGCTGAGGATTCTCCTCCACAGCAGCTCTGGGTGACTCTGACAGAAACCAGGGTCAGACTGTCTGGGTCCCCCTGTGCTGACCCTCGGGAAGGGGCTGGAGCCCCAGGAGAGGCCGAGGGAGCTGGGAAAGGGGCTCAGCCTGGAGCAAAGGAGGCTCAGGGGGGCCCTTGTGGCTCTGCACAAGTCCCTGACAGGAGGGGGCAGCCGGGGGGGTCGGGCTCTGCTCGCAGGGAACAGGGACAGGAGGAGAGGGAACGGCCCCAGGCTGGGCCAGGGCAGGCTCAGGGTGGGCACCAGCAGGAATTTCCCCATGGAAAGGGTGCTCAGGCCTTGGAACTGCCCAGGGCAGGGCTGAGTCCCCATCCCTGGGAATATTCCAAAGCCGTGTGGATGTGGCAGCTGGGGACATGGGCAGGGGTGGCCTTGGCAGTGCTGGGACCAGCTGGACTCCATGGTCTGGGAGGCCTTTTCCAGTCTGAAGGATTCCATGGTTTTATGATCTGGTGCTGCAAATTCACTTCAGAGCCCTGGGAGTGATACCTTGAAGCGCCTTAAAAGAAAGTGAATTTCCATCTAGAAGAAGATTAAAACGAGCTCCATGAGCAGCCTGATGTCTGAAAAATCAAATGACCCAGGATTCAGAAGACGCAGTGAGTTTAAAATGTCAGCTGCAGCCACTGAGGGGTAATAATTTACTTTCATGCTGCTGGGTGAGTCAAATTCTCCTCAGAGCCGGAGCAGCTGCATCCCTCTGGATAAGGGAGGAAGGGGGCACATGCAGAGCATCACTGAGGGGCTGGGAAGGGACCCACTGGGGCCTCATGGGCTCCCAGGGTGACTGGGGCTGGAAACTGAGCTTGGAAGGGACCTTGAACACCATCTCGGCAGAAGAAGTCCCTGCCCAGGCCGTGGCTGCCGTCGGAGCGTGGCCAGCACCCAGTGCCAGGCACACCTCGGGTGCCCACGTGCCTTTGTGAGCTCTCCTTTCTTCCAGCTTAGAGATTATGTACCTAATCCTGATGTTTTACACCAGCCAGCACTTGTGGAAATATTTAAGACACCCTTAGCACAGATAGGATTATATGCAGACATCTCTCGTGGTGCTGAATAGAAAGGAACAAAGTAATATTATATCAGTATCTCTAATTAATACAAGAGATTAGGAGAAGTGCTATGCTGGAACACACCAACCAGCATTTCCCAACACCAAGGGCTGCATTAACCAGAAATAATTACAAGCTTTAATGCTGATGCTGTGTAGACAAAAGCACAGACCCCTTTAGGTTGTCTGAATAAGCAAGACTAATTCTGTTAAATGGATTATGCAGGGAGGCGTTAATAAGCATTTCATTTCGCTATATTCAGGTTAATCATTTACTAAAGGAAAGCCTTAATAAATTGGATTTTTTGGTGCAACATTTAAAATATACAGAGAAGGAAGGAATAAACTAACTCAAGGTCAAAGCAGTAAGGCAAAAAAAAAAGGATGAAAAAGGCTGGGCTGTCAAATAACGTTCTTTTAAAAGAAAAGATGGGGAGATAATGGGCCTCAGAAGGCTCAGACGAGGCCTAGGGATAACATCTCTACATTTTGTTACACTTGAAGCTGGTGGAGGATTTATGGCTGTGGAGGAGAAGGTCGACAGTCCATAAAAGACTCTGTTAGGGAGCAGCACTGGTGATGGGGAGAGAATGCCCGGAGAGCTCTGGAAGCAGCTCCGGAGCCTCTGGCCAGAGGGGAGCTTGGCAGGAGGAGAAACCTCCCGCTGTGCCTCGGAGGCCGGGAGCATCAGGGAGAGCTTGACCTTGGGCGAACAAAACCTCAAACTCTTGTCTGAAAATGAATCAGCGAAGACGGGATTTGTTTAGTCTTATGCAAATGCAATCATCCTCGAGGCTGAGTGCCCGAGACAGGAAACGCACGGTGATGGAAAATGCAGGAGTGAAGTTAAATAGATCAGGCTGAAGGAGGAGGCCCTTTTGAAGAGTGTGCCAGATGGAGGCTGTGATTAAACAGAGCGTTGGCCACGACAATGACACTTGGAAAAAGCTGGGAATTTCAGTAACGTGGAAGTGCCTTTGGACCATGGCCGTGGGAGCCAAGAGCTGCACATTGGCACTCGGAAGGGCCTCGCCAGCCTGGTGTTCCTCTGTCCCTGGCGTGGTTTAAAAAATCCCTCCTGTGCTGGCACTGCTGGGGCACCTCCAGTGCTCGGGTCTGGGGTCAGCTCTGGGGTCAGCTCTGGGGTCAGCTCTGGGCCCCTCACTCCAACAAAGACCCTGAGGGGCTGGAGCGTGTCCAGGGCAGGGAACGGAGCTGGGAAGGGGCTGGAGCCCCAGGAGCGGCTGAGGGAGCTGGGAAAGGGGCTCAGCCTGGAGCAAAGGAGGCTCAGGGGGGCCCTTGTGGCTCTGCACAAGTCCCTGACAGGAGGGGGCAGCCGGGGGGGTCGGGCTCTGCTCGCAGGGAACAGGGACAGGAGGGGAGGGAACGGCCTCGGGCTGGGCCAGGGGAGAGGCAGGGTGGGTATTGGGGAAATTCCTTCTGGAAAGGCTGTCCAGGCCTGGCACAGCTGCCCAGGGCAGGGGTGGAAGCTGCAGGGACCCGGATTCTGGCAGGAACAAGGGAGGAATGTCCTATGGGACACCCCCTCCCACAGCATCATACACTTGAGACAGTCCAGGCCAGGGCACAGCAGATTTGGCTCAGTCCGTGTCTGGGCAGCCACTCCCTGGGCCACGGGGCTGCAGTTTGGGGCTGGATCTTGCTTTTGTGTATTCCCTGTCAAGGAGAGCTCAGCACTACTAAGACAAATCTCTCAAACTCCTTGAGAAAGGACACAGGGAACATTGCAGAAGTTGTCCAAGAGCTCACTCTGCCCAGTGGATAAGCCAGAGCTGTGGAGGATAAAGCTGGAAAGTGCCGGGTGCTTAACAGAGGGGCTTTATCATCCTCTGAGATGGGAGTGTTGGCAGAAAGATTCAGGAGATGAGCCCCAGAAGAGTGATGGGGTTGATAAGAGAGGGGTGTCATCAGGCCCTGTCCATCAGCATTCACGGAGGGCTTCTGGCAGGGCAGGAGCTAGAAAATCAAATGCTGATTTGTCCTTATTTCAAATTTAAATGAATAAAACAGCACTTTCTGAGTCTTAAAATGGAAAAAACAGGGACTAGGAGATGATTGCTAGAAGTGGAGAAGCAAAAATCAACTGTTTGTTGTGCTGAAATCTGAAAGCTGAGTATTTTAAACACTTGAGACCTGCCACCAGCAATGTCTTAAAGTGAAATATTATCCCAGTGTGTGTTTGTGTACGCACAGAAAATGAGACAGAAGCACTTCTTGCTTCGGGCATGAAGACCCCGGTTGGGACATGCCCTGTGTGTAATTCAAACCCGATCTCGATGCTGCTTTTGACTGAGGTAAAAGATGAAATACGATATTTACAGGTTGGAAAAAAAGAGCCAAGCAATGAACACATGGTAACCATGGCCACCAGCTGTGTAATTCGTAATTGTGGGGGTCTGTGCCTGGGAATTTGGGTTCCGTGGCTGTGGGAGCCCTGGGCCAAGCAGGCAGAAGGAGACACACGTTTCCCTCGCTGCCCTCCACAGCAGTCGGGGTCACCTTTCCCGCTCCCCGCCCAATAACTCATGCTAAACACTGTAAACAGCAACAGGCTCATTTCAGACTGCTAAAAATACACCCAGCAATGGAGATTTTAAAGTCAGATCATTTTTGCCTGTGAGGGTGGCGGGGCTGCCAGCCCCACTGTGCAGTGGTTCCAACCAGAGCCAGGCAGCCCCGGCTCACCGGGCACGGAGGGCAGCAGGGCCAGGGCTGAGGCTCGGGGGGCAAAAGGGGGTTAAGGGTCTTAATTCCTGTTCTCAAACAATCCCCTGCAATAAAGCATTTCCCAAGGCAGCAGCTGCTCCAAAGCACTGAGTGGTACCTAAAAATCCCCACAGTTCCCTGTCCCACTGTGGGATCTTGCTGTGGTTCCTGCTCAGTCATGGAGAGGAGAAGGCTCTGGGAGAGCTCAGAGCCCCTTGCAGGGCCTGAAGGGGCTCCAGCAGAGCTGCAGAGGGACTGGGGACAGGGGATGGAGGGACAGGACACAGGGAATGGCTTCTCACTGCCAGAGGGCAGGGATGGATGGGATATTGGGAAGGAATTGTTCCCTGGGAGGGTGGGGAGGAGCTGGAACAGAATTCCCAGAGCAGCTGTGGCTGCCCCTGGATCCCTGGCAGTGCCCAAGGCCGGGCTGGAGCAGCCTGGGCCAGTGGGAGGTGTCCCTGCCATGGCAGGGGGGGCACTGGGTGATCTCTAAGGTCCCTCCCAACCCAGACCATTCCAGGATCCTGGGAATGCCCCGGGGTATCCCAGGATCAGAGCAGTGGTGCAGCTCCAGCAGTGCAGGACAAGCTTTGGTGACAGCTCCAGAAACACCTCCCATTTTCAACCCTCATGCACTGCTCAGGTGTGTCTTCAACAGAATTTCATTTAGACAGAGAGAAGCGTGATGATATCAAACAGAAGCACCTTCCCCAAAATACTGCGAGGGAAAAGAATCCTCCCAATGCCTTGATGGGATGAATGAAGCGGGCGCGGAGTGCAGAGAGCTCCGAGTTTAACAGGATGAAATAGTACAGCCCTGATGGACTCAGATTCTGCTGCAAGGAATATTTCACAATCCCAAGAAGCATTTATGAGGAAAATTACTGTGAGGGAACAGAATAAAATTTGGCTTTATATATCATCCTTTATACTCGAGTCGAGTCCCATTTCTTTGTGTGGCTGAGGAGCGCAGTCGTGTTGGAAAAATGAAACATCTCTGAGGAGCTCCGGAGCGATGGATGGGAACAGCCTTGAGGAATGAGCTGCCTTTGAACAGACAGAGGAGATACGAGCCCCAGTCCGTGCATGAACCTGTGCTTAATGGGATCACCACCTCATCCCTGCCTTTAACCAGCACAGGAGATGGCAGAAATCAGCCAGGGCAGCAGGGAATTGATGGCTCTGGGCAGCAGGAGCAGACCCCGTCACCCACGGTCCCAAATCATGGTCCCTGGGCCTTCTAGCACTGTCCAAACGCCCCATGAGCTCTGGCAGCCTCGGGGCCGTGCCCATTCCCTGGGGAGCCCGGGCAGTTCCCTGTGGGGGAAGAAGCCTGAGTAAGGTTCGGCCTGTCCCTCCCCTTGTAAGAATGCTCCAGATTTACTGCTCTTGGCACAGTCAGGGCAAAGGAAACCACGAATGCAGCTTGGGTTTCTGAGTCTAAACCCTGCTGTCTGGTCTGGAAGAAGTGGAATAGCAACAACGTTTGAGGTGGAGGGGAACAGCCACTGGAAGGGACCACTGGAAAGGAACAGGTAAATAATGCCTCATGTCAGGGCACTGGGCAGTCTCCTGGTCACACAGCTGCCCTGGGACAGGACGTGCCCACGGCTGGGACTCCCTCCTCTCCCACACCTGCCCTGACTGTGGCTTCATCTGCAGCAATCAGCAACCCCAGCCTTGTTTGGCCTGAAGTTAAATACAAACCAAGCCTGATGCTGGGCCCTGCCTGGGAATCCAAAATTAAACAGGAGAATGGCTCAGGATCTTCCACCGGACGTGGCAAACACAGCTTTGGTTAAGAGGACATTGAGAATAAACCATGAACGTGCCAGAGAAAGCGCTGGGAGAAGCAAACCACTCATTCCCATTCCCGTTCCCATTCCCCCATCCCTGTGCTGCAGGGTGTGGCACAGTTCTCATCTGTACCCCAGACCAGCAGGTCTGGAAAGGTCCCTCAGGGAAGGAGAGCCAGGAGGAGCCAAGGACTGAGGCTCTCCATGGGGGATATTCCCACACCAGGTGATGGGGAAGCTCTGGAGTCACCTGCTGGGGGTCCAGCTGGGTAAATTCCCCACTCACACGTGGGATGAGCAGCCCAACCACGGAGGGAAAGCGTGGACAGCTGGGAAGCTCAGGTTGTTGTGAAAGCAAAGAGCTCCCGGCTCCTCGCGCAGACAATTCTGGCAGCCTACAATAACTGCTTCCCTGACAATGTGGCTCTCATTTGTAAGTGTCACATTGGAGACAAGGAAAAGCATTTTAATGTGACAGAAAAATTTGACTTGGGAGCTAATTACTTTAATTTGAGAGAATTTTTGGCTCATCTGCATGCTTGACAATTATTTACAACTTACATTGGTAATTAGAGGTTGGGTCTTGTGCTGAAATATTGCAAATGGCTTTGGAGACATTTGCTGATCCTCCTAACTTTGAGAGGAAATGAATTTATTAGTAGTTAATATGTAAAATATTTGTACTTCTGACCTTTTGTTAAACATTCTTCCTATATTTTAAATGATTGGTTGTCAGAGCCATTTTTCTCCAAGTGACGTGTGACATTGTAAATAAGCTCTTGAATTAAGCAGCACATTAAATCTCCGTGTTCAGTGGCAACCTTTGATAGTTCTCATATATCAGGAAGACTTTGTTGGTTCTGCTGTGTTGAGGCAATGTCATACAGCAGCGTGAATGATAATTTTTTACACTGAACTTTCCAGTTTCTGCACGGTTTCCACATCATTCTTGTGCTCTTGACAAAGGATGTGGAGCTAAGCAGGTTGGAGCATGACTTCTCTCCTTTTTTTTAGTGCATGAAGAAGGAAGTTTTTGGCTGGAAGTGCTGGTAGCCTTTAAGCAAATCTTTCACTGAGGTGGTTGCCAGATGATTTCTAAGATGTGGGGTTTATTCAGCTTTTCTTTGATTTTCTTAAGCCTCTCTGCAAGGTTCTTCTTGGTCATATTTCTGCACCGTGCATGTATTCCTCTCTTTTTATAGGAATATTAAAAACCCCATAATCCATGGAAATTTATTCCCGAACTGCGCCAGTAGCCAAGGAATTAATCATCAATAGTGTTTTGATTAGAAGGTGGTGGTGGATGAAATAAATAACAAAGTCCAACTGTTCATTAATTCTAGGAGGTGCAGAGGCACCTTGAATCATAACACAGCCTCAGGCTGGGCCAGGGCAGGCTCAGGGTGGACAGCAGCAGGAATTTCCCCATGGAAAGGGAGCTCAGGCCTTGGAACTGCCCAGGGAGGTTTGGAGTGCCCATCCCTGGCGGTGTCCCAGGAAGGGCTGGAGGTGGCACTGAGTGCTCTGGGCTGGGGACAAGGTTGGGATCCATGAGGGACTGGGTTTGGGGGGCTTTTCCAACCTCAGTGATCCTGGGATTCTGTGAGCTGCGTCATGCCCTGTGCATCAACACTGCTCAAACCTCTCCTTTGTATTGGGGTTTGGCTTAAACTGTTGGGCACGGGAAAAGTCCCCTCCGTGAGGGGACCCAGGCCCGCTGGCACCTGAGCCCCCCCCGTTTCTGCAGAAGCACAGTGCCCTACGTGCCCAGCAGCAGGAGAGCAGAGCAGCTCCCCCGGCAGCTCTCCGTGCCCACAGCCGGCCCCGGCAGCGGCCAGCCCTCCTTCCCTGCAGCAACACGCGCCGAGCCCCTTCATGAGGGATGATTGCAATTTCCACGGGGCTGTGTATGCAAGGAACAAACATAACTCACCACAGCCTGAGCTATTTGCTCTCCAGCTCCAAGAGCGTTTGTCTCCAGCACTTGACGTGACATTAACTATTCATGGGACTCGAGAGCGTTTGAACACTGCCCAAGTGAAATTGTTACAACTTTTCAACTTGATTGAGATCTTCCCCGAGCCAGACCCTGCTGCAGCCAGCGCCGGGCTCTGCACACACCAGGTGCAGGGAGCCACGGAGGCCCTGCAGAGCCGGGCTCCTGCTCTGCACTGCTCCCTGAGAGCTGCCTCGTGCGGGCCAGACGGGATCTGATGCCTGTCCCTTGTATGATCTGTCACTCTGAACACACCGTTTGTCGCCTGCAGCTGGGCGCTGGGGCTCCCTGGGGGCGGCTCCAGGGAAGGGATCCGTGTCCCGTGTCCCTGACCCCACGGAGGGATCCATCTCCCATCACTGACCCCACTGAGGGATCCCTCTTCCATCACTGACCCCACTGAGGGATCCATCTCCCATCACTGACCCCACTGAGGGATCCATCTCCCATCACTGACCCCATGGAGGGGTCCATCTCCCATCACTGACCCCACTGAGGGGTCCATCTCTCATCACTGACCCCACTGAGGGGTCCCTCTCCCATCACTGACCTCACTGAGGGGTCCCTCTCCCATCACTGACCCCACTGAGGGGTCCATCTCTCATCACTGACCCCACTGAGGGGTCCCTCTCCCATCACTGACCTCACTGAGGGGTCCCTCTCCCATCACTGACCCCACTGAGGGATCCATCTCTCATCCCTGACCCCACTGAGGGGTCTGTCCCCTGTCCCTGACCCCACTGAGCGGTCCATCTCTCATCACTGACCCCATTGAGGGGTCCCTCTCCCATCACTGACCTCACTGAGGGATCCATCTCCCATCACTGACCCCACCGAGGGGTCCATCTCCCATCACTGACCCCACTGAGGGGTCCCTCTCCCATCACTGACCCCACTGAGGGGTCCCTCTCCCATCACTGACCCCACCGAGGGGTCCATCTCCCATCACTGACCCCACTGAGGGGTCCCTCTCCCATCACTGACCCCACCGAGGGGTCCCTCTCCCATCACTGACCCCACTGAGGGGTCCCTCTCCCATCACTGACCGCACTGAGGGATCCCTCTCCCATCCCTGACCCCACCGAGGGGTCCCGGCCGAGGCTCTGGGTGCCGGGCGCTGCTCTGGCCACTCCATGCCGCTGAGTTTCACAGAAACCCCGGAGCCCTTTGGCCATTCCGGTGTGCTGAACTTTGGGGTGCCCCCCGCTCCCTGCAGCACCAGAACAGGCAGTTTTCCTTTGCAACACCCTCCTTTTCTTTTTCCTTGTGCAAATGCCACCCGCAGCCGTTCTTACTCAGCTGCACAAGTGCCTCTCCCCTGCCTACAGCTATCCATGAGCACAGGCTGCTGATTCCCAGAGAAAGTGAGGCTTATAAGCTGCATCTTTTGCCTGTTCTAGAAGCCGTGCTTTATTTTAATTGTCCTTGTAACTCTGTAGCTCCTACTTTCCTCTCTGTGCCTATGGATCCTCATCCCAATGAACTTAAACAGCTCTTAAGTGCATGTTATACAACACTGAGGTAAGCATGGATTTCATACACGGATTTCATGGATTTCACATGGATTTAATGCCCATCCTCCTCTGTCTGCAACAAGGCCTAATCTCTCAAGGCACAGGGCCCTTGCTCTGCAGGGCCTCAGCTGCTGCTTCAAAGCTGCTGCTCCAGTCCTGGGGGCCAAGCCAACCACAAAATACACAGCAAATGTGTGTATTTAGGCATTTGTCACTTTTCATGAACGTGCAGATGTTCTTTTTCCCAAAGTACTTTCAGATTTCCCCCCTTTAACCGGGATACTTTGTGAGCATGGGCAGGCCCTGGCACAGTTGCCCAGAGCAGCTGTGGCTGCCCCTGGATCCCTGGCAGTGCCCAAGGCCAGGCTGGACGGGGCTGGGAGCAGCCTGGGACAGTGGGAGGTGTTCCTGCCATGGCAGGGGGGGCACTGGATGGGATTTATTTAAGGTCTTCCCCAACCCAGGCCGTTTGGTGATTCTCTGGTTCCATTTACCTTTAATCACTGTTCCCTAGGATGAGTTATTTGGGATTGCAGCAGGAGCTGATTTGCCATCGGGAGGACTCTGAGCTTCTGCAGCTGCCTGTGGGTGAGAGGGAATGAACCCCCACTTCCAGAGCCATTTGGGGTTGGATTTCTGCTGGGGGTCCCTTTCCAGAGCCCCTCACCCTTCCTGCCTGCTGCTGCTTCTCCTCTGGAGCTTTTCCTGCTGGTGGAGGATTTTGCATCAGGAGGCTTTTCGTGCCCCAGCCTTCCCCACTCGCTTTTCAGCCTAATCCTGAGGATTTTGGAGACATTATGGCTCAGCTTTGCATATGTTATTACACAGAAGAGAGAAAAAAACCCCAATAGCTGAGATTTTTGAAAGCTGACTGGGAGTTTTCGGCAGGCAGGTTCTGTTAAGAGTCATGCCTTTGAAAATCTCTTTCAATTAGTACAGTATTTTGGTGCTTTTTGGAAGCCAGACATGGATGCCTTAAAACTTACTCTGATAGCCTTGGAGACACGTGCAGAAAGACATATTTTGCCTCAGAACCAATCTTTCTTCTCCTAGTTTGTACCATGTATAACCCCTAAGTACTAAAATCCTTCCGGTTTCTCCAAAACCTGATTGGGAATTGGATAGTGATAATCTGCATTGAACAGGGTGGGATTTCACCTCTTTTTGCAAAAACATGTTTCCTTCTGTTAGGAGTTGGACTTGGTCCTTGTGGGTCCGTTCCAGCTCAGGATATTCTGCGGTTCTGGAAAATCAAACACTAAATGCGACTGTGCAACGTGGGAGGGAAGGGCACAGCAGGCTGCAGGTTTGGAATCCTCACACTCAGCGAGGCAGGCATTGCTTATTCCTGCAAGGTCTCTCTATCCAGAGTTCTTTGCTTTGACAATTTCCTGCAGATTATTCAAATGACTCCCTGTTTTCCTATTCGAAAATCCGCACCCCGTTTGTTCCAGTGAACGCCCTCTGGAGCTTTCCAAACCCAGTTGTTCTCTGAATTGCCAGGCTTTGGCAGAAAGCTCATTCTGGGTGGTTTTGTGCAGCGGGAGGTTGAGCAGGGCGGCTGAATGGGAGACAATCATTCCAGAGCAATCAGGGGCAGAGGAAGGGTGAGTCCTACCAATTCTCTTTTGCACAGAGGTGCAGCGCTGCCATTGTGGGAGATGATTGAGAGAGAGATGCAAAGCTGAGTCACGTACCTCGGAAACGAGGAGGACAAAAGGCGCCGAGGTCAATCATTTCACCCCGGTGTTTGGAGTGGCAGGCGCCGCTGAATGTCCCAGTGTCACCCAGCGTCACCCTCACGGCTTGGTTCAGTGTGGAGTGGGTGGGTGGGAGGCAGCAGGCTGCCACTCATCCACTGAGCTAATCTTCCGCTGCCTCACGCCAGCAGCTTTTTCTTATGGAAATATCTGACTCAGCAGCTGAAAACGGGGAAAATATTTTGCACAACTTCCATCTTAATGAAAAGCGCCTTTAAAATTTTAATCAGATGGCTCCACACTGTTCTGTGGATTCAGAGGCTCAGTTAAAATCTGGACTTCCTGAAAATCATGAACAGGAGCAGGTGCCAGAGCACAGGCCCAACTGAAGTGAATTGTGCTCGTTAACCGTGCTGGATTAATGGAGCAGTAAGTGGTAGCTGGGCCTGAGCTCCTCTCGCGTTTCCTTCCACCTGCACAGCGTGTCCTGCACAGCTGAGGTTTGAGCAGACGCTCTCTGCAAGCCCCTGCCCCCGCCACTGCCACTGTGAAGCCGCTCGTTTCTCGCTGCTGGTGCCCAGGTGCCCAGGGCAGCGAGGGTCGGGGTGCAGCAGGGCCCTCAGTGGGAGGCACAGCCTGCAGGGCCTGGGCCGAGCTCTGCCCCGGCTCTGTGCCAGCCGGCCCTGTGCCATTCCTCACTCCCAGCCCCTCCACCCAGGGACCTCGGGCTGCCCACACTCCAAACCCAGTGGAGTCCGTTCCCTCAGGGGCTCCTGCACTGCCCACCCAGTGACCTTGCTCTGCCCACACTCCAAACCCGTTTGGGTCTGTTCCTTCAGGGACTCCTGCACTGCCCACCCAGTGACCTCGGGCTGCCCACACTCCAAACCCGTTTGGGTCTGTTCCTTCAGGGACTCCTGCACTGCCCACCCAGGGACCTCGGGCTGCCCACACTCCAAACCCGTTTGGGTCTGTTCCTTCAGGGACTCCTGGACCTTGGGCTGCCCACACTCCAAACCCATCTGGGTCTGTTCCTTCAGGGGCTCCTGCACTGCCCTCGCCAGGGCATTTGTGCCGTCACAAGCAGCTCCTGCTCTGAGGGAGTTCCTGTCTCAAACAACTGCAGAGTCCTGCACAAACCCAGGTAAAACCACGGCAGGGCTGCTCCGGAGAGCAATGACACGCAGTGACAAAGGAATATTTACTTAATTGTTCAGAGCTGCTGCTCGAACCTGTTACAACCCCACTCTGGGAAGGATGCGGGCCTGGCTCGACCGTCACGTTTTTACCTACAAATTTTGGTGCTGCTTCCTGCAACCCAGAGAGACTCTTGGAAAAACCCACATTCAGCCTTTCGTGGGTTGCCTGGTGACATATTAAGAGCTCATCTGTAAAGTTTAAAGGACCAAAACCAGCTTGAAAACCACCCTTGGTAACTGGGCCTTGCACCTTTCTGTAGTGAGGGAAAGGAAAAGATGCAGCGATGCAGCTTTTAAACATCAGTTTCAGAGTAAGGAAATGGCTGATCCTGTGTCATCCTGGGATGTTGTTTTCCATCCCTGGCTGGAAATATTGTTGGCAACTCCATCAAAATGTCCATGTTGCACAGATACTCTAAATGCAGCTGGCATGGAACTGAAATTTCCATTTGGTGCGAAATTCAGACAGGGAAAAGACAAAAAAAGAAGAAGTGTTGCCTGGAATGAGATGGGGAGCCTGGAAGGAAGCCAATATATTTTTTTCCACTGAAAACTCAACAGGCCTTTATTTGAATTTCTTTAAAACTGACATATTCATGGAGTTTTCAAACAGGCTTTTTCTGACAAGTCCCCTAATCCCCCAAGCCTTCCCTCCCTCAACAACCCAAGTTTGTCAGATCCTTCCCTGCCAGCTGTAGCTGTAGGCTCCTCCATATTCCACGCAGAGTTGGGCCCTCCCTGAAGTTATGGATACACAGCTCTATATACATTTTAAATCTCTGCACATGGCCACCCATCTCATCGAGATGGATATATGCATATTTATTCTTGTACAATTCCTGTAGTCAGCCAGTTCTGGCTGATCAAACCTTCACTTAAAACATATCCTTCTGTGATAAATAAAAACACGGACTGCTCTCTTCCTGCTGGTGAATCACATTCTGGAATCTCCTGCTTGTCTTCTCTCAGTCAGAACTGGGACTTGTCTCAATCTCGGGGAAGGTGTAAATAGGTTGGATAAGGAACAAGGGCACGGCTGGAGCTGGGCCAGGGCAGGCTCAGGCTGGAGATCAGGGAAAGGCTCTTCCCCCAGAGGGTGCTGGGCACTGCCCAGGCTCCCCAGGGAATGGGCACGGCCCCAGGGCTGCCAGAGCTCCAGGGGCGTTTGGGCACCGCTGCCAGGGATGCCCAGGGTGGGGGTGTTGGGGTGTCTGTGCAGGTACAGGAGCTGGACTGGATGATCCTGTGGGTCCCTTCCAGCTCAGGATATTCCATGATTCTATGAATATCTGTGTTTTAAACCCCATTAACTGTGGGAAGTTAGAGCTGTACTGGGAAGAGCCCTCCCCACGTTCCCGAGGTTTCCATGCTGGAGTTCCTACACACAACACACGCACACCTGACAAATGCTGATCCCATCCACAAAACCAGAAATTGATCTGGATACTGATAGACCCCCAGCTCCAAGGACACTGATCCCTTGAGGCTGAGCCCTTCCATCCAGGGTGAGCATCCCTCAGAGACGGCGAGGAGCCTTGGGCTGCCCAGGGAGCCCGGGAGCCGTGGCTCATCCCCGGCATTGGAAATGTGCGGGTGGGAGAAAGCAGCAACAGGAGGTGGAGCATCTCTCCACCTTCCACATCCTCCACCCTTCTCACAGCCTCCAGAAGCCATTTCACACCTGGCCCTGCTCTGCTTTCCTGGCAGCTCTCAGAAGCACTCCTTGGTTAAAATGTGAAATTCCAGCCAACTGATCGATGTGTGATATTGTAAAATATTCAGGATTCTCAGAGCAGCTTCTTCTCCTAAGTGGGCTTCTCATATTCGTGGGAAAACTCATTAATATTGAAATCCCCACTGACAGAAGGCTTGTAGGCAATACAGTATCAGGAAAAAAACATTCTTGTATTTTACATGCCGGCTTAGAGAGTGGGAATCAGTGGACTAAAAACGACCTAGTTCTAGTCCTATTTTTCAGCTGATAGAAAGCAGCTCTTTTGATATTAAATAATGCATCTCTTCAGCAAGCAGTGAATAATATGATTTAGTGTGTTCAAACATTCTGCTGGAATGATGATGCAGGCTCTGAACACGCTGAATGTCACTGAGCACACCCTGAGACACTCGTTCAGCTCAAACAGAAATGTTTACCTAATTCCACACATTCACTGGGAGGATGTGCCTTCACGGGATGATTTACAAACATAGAGTTCACCTGTTTGTAGCAGCAGGTGACTGCGGCACTGAAAGGCAGCTATTTCCCACAGGACATAATTCCCAGTGTTCCCGGGCTGGTGTCGCTCGGCCGCGGGTTCCCACAGAAACACGGAATTAACGGTGCAGGTGCGCGGAGCCGGCTGAATACAGACACCAGCTCTTCCTGGCGCGGGGAAGCACGCTGGAATTTCACACCTGCCTGCGTTCTGAAATGCAGCACCAATGCCCACCATGTGCTCTGAACATAAAGCTTTCAGCTGATTAACGAGGAGGTTTAATATATTGGTATTTTCTCTTGGGAGAAATTCACCTGTTTGATGCCAAACTACTCACAGCAAGGCTTGGTAACCCTGTATCTGTTTTATATCTGTTTCCTGAGACAGAAGAATCTCTGGTGATCTGGGACTGGGTGCTGGAGGGGGATTCACCATCAGCTGATGGACGTGGGAGACCGCCTTCCTTCCCAGGTGAGGTATTTGGGAGGCACCAAAGTGGCCACCAAGCATCCAAAGCTCTTAGAACAAGCACACATTTGCTCCTAACAGGGTTTGGAAGTTAAATTTGCAATGCCCCAGGATCTGGTACCTGAAATCTGGATCACCTTTTCATACTCGTTTAGTGTTTTGGAAGGAATTCCACAAACAGGGAACAGGAAGAGCAGTTGGGTGTTGGCTGATGAAGCACAACTGGCTCTGTCTTCCGCCCCAGGGCTCTTCCCTACTCCCGAGTTTGCTGCACCAATGCCTCCTGCTCACATGCAAAGCCCTGCAGCTGCACGAATGTGGTGCTTTCCTCACAAACAGACAGAACTAATGGCCAGAAAGAACACTGTAAACTCCGAAATTCAGAGTCCAACCCTGCTGATTCTCCTTACACAAAATCACTGATTGATTTAAATGGGATTTGCAACTGCATAAGAAGAGAAAAACTGGAGGGGTTGGCAGGTTTCCCATGAACCAAACAGAGCCTGCTTGAAATGAGGTATTATTTGGTATTCTGGCATATTAAATGTGTTAGATATGCAGAAAGGCAGAGCAGGGAGAAGCAGCTGAAGTTCAAGGAGTTGTCCAACCTGCCCAAGTGCTCATTTAAACACACGCTTTTGTTCCTGAGAAAATTAAATAACTTAAGGTCCTTCTCTCTCCAGCTCCAATTTTTATAAAAGTGCCTCATAAGATGTGAAATCATTAATTAAAGAAGATTCCTCAATTATTCTCTCTGACCTGTCACAGTTACTTGTTTAGTCAGCGTTAAGAATTCAGCAACATCTTCAAAGGCTTTTCAAGACACCACCTGTGAACTAATTATGCTGAAGGAGGAAAGATTTGTAAGGAGCTCCAGTTCCTGGCGCTGGCTGACAAAACAGATACCAACCGTGGCCCCAATTTTGTAACTTTTTGCAGCTAATTCTACATGCTTGAAGCACTGTCGCTTCAAATGAGGAAAGCAAATCCCCAAATGTACAGAAAAGGGCTCCAGCAGAGAAATGCACAAACGTGGGGCTCTCAAACACGGCGCTGCTTTGCATGCATTAAAAATGTCTTAAATGGTTTGTCCCCTGTCGTTGGGAGCTGGGGGCGGTCCTGAGAGCTCTCCAGGATTGCTACAGATTCCTCACTGTCTACAAAGAGTAACTTCCGAGTGTGGTTTTTGAGGAAGATCCCAGGAAACTGAAGCAGTGATGACGGAACATGAAACATCCCCTCAGGCGTTTCCCTTCATTTCTGGGAGAGCCTTGGCCCCCAGCTCTCCCTCAGCCACCTGCACTTAGAGACTGACTCGCTTTGGGGTGTTTTCACAACCCCTGGCTCAGTATTGAAACCCTACAAAGGATCTGTGTCCTTCCAGCAGCAAAACCTTCTCCAGGGAAAACACCCCCTGAAGCTGCACTGAAGTGGTAAAGGATGGTGGTAATTAGCTAATTAGCTGCAGAGCCTTGATTGAGCAGGAAGGAGGCTGATGCTCTGTCTTCTGACTGATGTGAGACACGAGGATAAAGTGAGTTCCTACAGATTATCCACGGTTTGTGTTCCTGCATGAGGGAAGCGGGGCAGCCAGACACACCCAGAGGACTCTGTGGCCAAAACCTCCTGGGAGGACCTTCAACAAAGTCAGAAATGCTGTCCCTGCTCATGGCAGGGGTTGGAACGAGATGATTTTACGGTGCCTTCCAGCCCAAACCATTCTGTGATTTATGATAAATCTAACTGTACTGTCATTAGCAGCTATGGATGGCTAGCCCAGGTCCTCTGCCACCACCTCCCACCCCAACCTGCACCAACCCTGCTGGTGCTGCAGCACACAAGGGACTCAGTTCCCGACACTCTGGGAAGTTTTTCATTGCCTCTGCAGCTGAATAACTTGGTAACAATAGTGCTGGCATTATCCAGCTATTTACCAGGCTAAAATTAGCCAAGTAGGGGGACTGTCACAGTGTTATTTAATTATGGAAGGCAAACAGAACAGTTCAGTGCAGTGTCACCGCTGGTACCAGGGCTCATTTCCAGGAGAAAAGACTCAGTACTAAATTTTCAACCATTTTGAGAACTATCTTTAAACCCTCCTCCCCTTCTCTGTTGTTTTTCAGCAGAACAGATGTTGGTTTTCAACTGCAAACTGAGCTCACTGTACTTTCCTTGGTAATTTAAAGTTGCATTTGCTCATGTAGTTTCATAACTATTGCAGCTTTAATGATTCCCAAATTTTGTCTCTGTTGTGTTCAGAGGTTTTCACATTCTCAATTTCATGTTTGGAAAAAGCCCTCTCTATTTAGCACCGTGCTTTCAGAATTAAGAGAGGGATCATTATTAAAGGACTCTGTTCCTTTCCATTCCCCCGTCTCCATCCTGCTCCCAAAAATACACATAATTTTGCTCATTTGGTGCAAATTTCTGCAGACAAGAATTCAAACGCATCTCAAAGCTGTGTTACTTGAACAGCAATTTTTGAAAGTGAGCAATGACTGTTCCTCTGTTGGAGCGCTCGCTGATGGAGATTAAACCCAGAAATGTTACTGGCGTCCATTCCAACTGCAACCATCCAGCATTATCCCTCCTTCCCTGAACACAGCTTGGACCAGGGCCAGGCTGAGGGCACTTGCTCAGGAATTACAAACCCTGGCGTTAAACCACACACAGAGCGAGGGGCTCCTATCGCCGCTTTGCACGGCCGACACAGCGGCGACCCTTTCCTTCTTCTCAGCTTCTGTTAGCTCGAAAAATAATTCCACAGCTAATTTTCAACTCCTTGGTAGTCCAAAGCAACTGCGGAAGATCCCAAGGACAGGGACTTTTACTGCAAGCACTATCAGCTGTTTGCAGTCCAGTCCCACCCCGCGTGCTGCGGGTTTGGATGGAGGCTGCTCCTGCAGACATTGCTCGGAGGGTTTGCTGCGGCAAAATTTAGTCTCTGCCCTAAAGGAGGTGGGGACAGGGCACAGTCTCTGCCCTAGAGGAGATGGAGAGCTTCGGGAAGCTCCCTGGGGAAGGCAGGGAGGCACCTCTGCCCCCTGAGTGACACCAGAGCTTGCCCTCCCGAAGCACTTTAATTAAAGCACTGAAGATTTAAACCTTGTCTTGCTACTCCTGTAAGGCTGAGGGTGGTGGAACCACCTGTGCCTGGTTTTCCTTCTGCAACCCTTGGCTTAATCTGCACTTTTATCTGTCTCACTTGGTTTAATCACCTCACTTTCTGTGGCTTTCTGGCGCAGTCCTTCCCATCTTTTTATCTCAGTTAGGAAATAAAAGTACACATCTGGTGCAGGTTTTGCCAGAGGAAAATTCTGCTTGTTTTTGTCTCCCAGATGGGATATGGGGAAGGAATTATTCCCTGGGAGGGTGGGCAGGCCCTGGCACAGGGCGCCCAGAGCAGCTGTGGCTGCCCCTGGATCCCTGGCAGTGCCCAAGGCCAGGCGGGGTGGGGCTGGGAGCAGCCTGGGACAATGGGAGGTGTCCCTGCCCTTGGCAGGCGGTGGCACTGGGTGGGCTTTGAGGTCCCTCCCAATCCAAACCATTCCAAGATTCTATGACCAGGACTGAGGGTGTCCTGCTGGGGAGCAGCGACAGGAAATCCCCAAGAGAGTGGGGATGCACCACAAACATTCGGGACCTGTTAACACCTGCCAGGCGCAAGGAGAGGCGTTCAGCTCCCACCAACACCTCCCGGCACTGTCAGTGAGAGGCACCTCACAACAGCTCCTGGCTCCATCCCACAGTCAGTCAGCGATGAGACAGCAAGAAATCTGTAAATCCTCAAACCAACATCCACATTTGCAACAACATCAGCAAAGTTTCAAAGGGTGAGGTGAATCCAGAGCAGGGAATTGCCCGCACGGAGCAGTGCCCCGCGCACCCCCACCGGGACAGCCGGGACAGACCCGTGGCAGGGACAGGGGTGTGGGAGAGGCTGCTCGAAACAGGGAGAAAGAGGACACGACACAAAGCCTGGAGGGAAGACACACCAATGGAAGCACAAAGACGGAGGAGACAGTCCAGCACTACCACAACACAGCCGCCCGGGCCAGCCCCGGGCCCCGATGGCAGCGAGGCCCTGCAGGCACCGACCCTCCTGCGGGAATGCGTGGGGATACTGACCTGGGCTTGAGACACGACTAGAGGTAGTAGGCTCAATAATTTCTACAAAAAGGGAAAAGGAAAAAAAAAAAAAGAGAACATTTGGGAGTTAATCACACATGGAAGACAAGTACAGAATGAGACAGCAAACAGTCATGCAAGACACAGCACAGTTTTATGTCAGGCGGGGCTGGGCCTGCCAGGCCTCGGACAGGGCCGCGGGGCCCAGAGCTCCGCCTGCAGCTGCAGCCTGGCACTGCTCTGTCCCTGCCCTCTGTGCACAGCGCCAGGACCATCACACTCCCCCTGCTCTGTCCCTGCCCTCTGTGCACAGTGCCAGGACCATCACACTCCCCCTGCTCTGTCCCTGCCCTCTGTGCACAGCGCCAGGACCATCACACTCCCCCTGCTCTGTCCCTGCCCTGTGTGCACAGCGCCAGGACCATCACACTCCCCCTGCTCTGTCCCTGGCCTTTGTGCATGATGCCAGGACCATCACACTCCCACCGGCCCGAGATTTTTGTCCCCGGAGTTCTCGAGCTCCAAAGCATTTCTCCGGGGAGCCACAGAAACCTGGCTAAGAGAAGGCCTTTGTTCACTTCGCTGAAGGCAATTTCCTCCCATGAATATCAGTCAAGGTAACAGTTTTGAACAAAGAATGTTTTAAAGCAATAGTTTTGTGCTTCAGTGAACTTTTAAGAAGGCACATCTTTTTAATTATTGAAGTCTTTCCAGAAGAAAACATTTCTCAGAAACATCAAACCCATTTGGAAGTTGTTTACTTCCCCCGGGGCAACCAATACAAACAGGCAAAGTTAAGAGAAGACACAGTTCTCCTGCATCCAGCCTAATGAAACAATCACCTGTGGCTTTTCATTATAATTTGACTTTAGAATTCATTATTCTGGGCCTTTTTATTAGCTTTGAATAGTGCTATGCAAAATGAAATACCAGTCCCAATTAATCTTGCACGGAAGCAAGCTCCCATCTCAATGCAGCAATTCAATACTCCTCATAAAAAAGGTTTAACAAAATTACCAAGCTCAAAAGATCATTGACCATATCTTGACTATAACAAGAAACTAATGAAAAAAAATGGGAACGAGTTGACAAGCAGGGATGTGCAGGGAATGGCTGAGCACACACCAGCTCCTGGCCAATTCTGAGGGTTTTTTCCACCTACAATTGCTTTTCAGGTTAATACTGTGCAAACACGAGTCCAAGTGAAGCAGCAGACAAATATTTTCCCAAATAAAAAGTTATGAAGTTTCTTTACCCAACTGCTAAACTTCTGCTAATGCAGATGAATGTTTCCAGCCTTAAAACCAATTACTCAACACCTTGACAAACACACTGTGGGTGCTGATGAACCCAAATCACGTTTTTAAAGGAAAATGGAATTTGAGCTGTGTTACACCTTTAATTGACATTAAAATCCATGGAGTTGGTGACACCTTCAGCATAAAAAGGGATTGTTCCCAGCCAAGAGGAGCTGCTGGAGCTCAACACCAGGGAAAAGGGAAACTCAGCACAGCAAAGGCCCCCACACCAAAATGTTCCCCTGGGAAAGGAGGCTGTGCCCCTGCATGGAGCAGCCCTGACTTCAGCAGGAGAAACAGGAATTGGGGTCAAATGAGACTCACAGAAAACAAAAACCTATCAAGATTCCCTTCCTTTTGTATTTTAATAGCTGTTTTATAAGTTTGACAATAATTTGATTTAGTGCTCTTAAATTTCTCCCAAACCTTTATGTTCTGAGCAGTTACAGCCTGCTCCTCATGGATAATTATCAGTCTGGCTCAAATGTGTTGTGCAATGATGACAAAAGTTATTTTCCTGGCTACCTGAAGTTAACAGCATCTTTTCCTTGGGAATTTAGGAGTCAATCCTCCTGATTGTGGCTTGCTAGGAAAGGAGAAGCTCCTCTTGCTGCAGATGAACACCATTCCTTCCAACAATTGGGCAAATTAACACACTCAATCAGTACTATATTTCATTAAAAAGCAAAATACCCTACCCAAAGCAGCAGGGATTGTGCTGGGATCGTGTCTCCTTGGGAAACATTGGATCTAGACTTAATTATAGGTGCTTAAGGTAGCATAAAGTCATAGATTCCCGGCAGCATTGAGGCTGGAGGCGAAGGCGGTGATTTCACGTATTATTCTTGCAAAAAAATCTCATTTTAAAATACATTATTAGATCAAGGCGTTGGAGAGACGGATCTATTTCTAGTTTCAAGTTCTGAAACTCTTTGCAAATCTTTATTCATGAAAATGTTCAGGTCTATAGAGAGAAAACAAAACCAGCTGGTTTTGTAGAAGCACGCCAGGCTGGTTCATTCAAATTAAAATTTATTAATGACTCCTTAGAATACTGGCAGGCAGGGATGTGTGGAGGGAGAGTGGCACTATCTGTACTGAACTTTCCTGGGACCCCAATCCTACACAATCAGGACTGCTCAGATTTCCAAGGGTGCTTGTGGAAAAAAAATCTGCAAGTCTAATGGAAACCCATCGCTCTCTGTGCCATTTCTGTGGCTGCAGTGGGCAGTTCTCCTGGAGCTGAACTTTGGAGCTTTGTTTCCCAAGGCGGAGGAAGGGCAGCGAGTGCCCAGGAGCTGCTGGTGTGCCCGTGCCAGAGCTGGTGCTGTGCGTGCAGCACCCCGTGTGCCCTGCAGAGCCACCCCCTCGCGGGAGGCAGGACAGCCAAACCCAGCTCGCTGGTTTAAAGTGGAGCTTTAAGCCAGGCTGGGTTCAAAAATACAACCCCAGGAATGCTCTGGGTGTAGGGATATTGGAACAGCATCCCTGGCTGCCAAACAAACACGGAAAGCTGGGGGTTTCTGCCCGGGTCTAAACACACCAGTGCCCCCAAGGCCCTGATTGGCTTCCTGGCCTGAACTTGTCAGGGGAGGAATTTTTCCTCCTGCCCAGAGCAGCCCTGCCCCGGCGCAGCAGGGAGATGCTGTGACAGGCGCTGCTGTGGCACCCAGCTCTGCCAGGGTGGGGAAGGGGAAATGCGTGTGCAGGGATCTCTAGCACGTGTTCCTGGGAAGAAGTAAAGCCTAATGTTCTCCTGAAAATCAGTTCTGGTTGGGGGTGGTGAGCTGGATCTAACGCTGGAAATAACCCAGCCTCAGACAGCCAGCAGCTGAGTGGGTTTAAATGAAGTGGGAGAATAAACCCCACAGATTTGTAGCTGCAGCTCTAATCCTCAAAAGGGAAACCTTTGGAGAATATAATAAGCACTAAAAACAGTTGGGCCAAGGAGGTGAGGTTAAATGTCAAGGACATTTAGTGCTGCCTTTTACCAAAAGCATAGAGATTGTATCTAGAAATTCCTTTCTGATCCCAGGCAGAACAGAGCTGGCAGAGAAAACCTCTTATCAAAATGGGAAACCACCCCAGGAAAGGCTCCCCAGCACAAGGAGGCAAATTGCAGGGAACAAAAGGAGTTGGCTGCAAAAAGGCCCTGTCTGGGAAAGCCAGAACGCAGCTCGGAAAGGGCACCACAGCAAACCTGAGGGAAGGCGCTCCCTGACCCCGCAGATCACAGAATTATCAGGGTTGGAAGGGACCTCCAAGGTCATCAAGTCCAAATCAAACACCACCACATCCACTAAACCATATGGTGCAGGAATTAGGTACCTTGAGAGAAATGAGAGCCCCTCTGCTCACAGAGGTGCTGCAGAGAAATTCAGCCTGGACCCACATCTATTTTTGTCTCGGTTTTATCATAAGCTGAAACCCTGGCATTCTGCATAAAAACATGGAAATGGAAATTGCCAGACGAAAGTTAAAGCAAAATTCAATCAGCTCAGGAGGCTGAGGTCAGAGGGATTTAAATATGTTTGCACATAAAATTGTCAAAACAACAGTAAATTCGTAGGCAGGGGAGGACAGCGGGGACAGCGGTACTGAGAATTACAGACGGGTTCGAGGAGGGCAGGACCCACAGCTGCAGCTTCCTGACATCCAAGGCTGCGGAAAAATATGAGCTGGAAGGAGCTATTAGAGGATACAGGCAGGTAAAAACAAGCAAGTAAATAAACCCCGGCTTTTAGTTTACTAGAGGCCAATTACTTGTAATTATTTGCCCAGCAAATCTGCTGGTATGTGACTGGGAGGGCAGCGATTCCTCAGCCCCTGTTTGCAGGAGCAAAGGGGCGAACTGAGGGCGGATTCCTTCGGAAATCCAGAGTGGATCTGCACCCCCCAGCCTGGCTGTGCTCACGCTGCTCCTCCTCGGAGCTCCTGAAACAAACCCCAGCTCCGGTGAGGAGGAAGCTCGATTAATTTGGGAAGGGATTACCCGAGGGAGCAGCCTGCAGAGGGAGGGATTAGAGCCACTGACCCAGGCGTGCTCCAGCCCCAGCCTCTCCACAGCAAAGCCCAAACTTTCATCCTCAGACACCACGGAGAGCTGAGCGAAAGAACGGAGCCGTGATTTCAGTCTGTGCCCACAGCCAGGAGAGGAGAGCCTCTGCCTCGCAGAGAAATCCATCCACGCCAGGCAGGAGCCCAGCTCCTGTTCCAGCTCCCAGCAGAGCCAGCAGCAGCCTGGGCACTGCCCGCGGGATGCCAGCACCCTTCCATTTAGCCCACCGCAGTGCCAGTGCTCCTCTCCAGTTCCCTGGAGCCCCCTCCCAGCACGAGCTCAGCACCAGCCCAGCCCTAGGACCAGGACTGGAGTTTAAGCTGTGCATCCCATTTTTTGTTACAATGCTCCCTTATTTTATCCCCCTGCAGCTGGTCCAGAGCCAAACTGCTGTGTGGGGTGCAATTAAAGCTTCTAGAGGGATACCAGGTTTTAAAAATGAAAAATGTGCTTTATTGTGAGTAAAGCCACACCTAAACTCTGGCTGTGGGACTGAAAAGCAACGCTACAATGCAGTTCCCAGTGCTCCTCACTGTTCCAGTGGCAGAAAACCCAACTGGTTTCCCAGTGAACACAAACTCTGAGATGTTTAACTGCTTTCCGTAGCCCCCGACCTGTGACGTTGGTCTCTGTCACTGCTTGAGGATTTGTCAGGGGAGGTTCAGGTTGGGGGTCAGGAAAGGTTCTTCCCCCAGAGGGTGGAATAAGCACTGGAACAGCTCCCCAGGGAATGGGCACATTCCCAGAGCTCCAGGAGCTTTGGGACACCGCTCCCAGGGATGGGATTGGGATGGGACACAAGCCCAGGGTGGGGCTGTCGGGATTGTCCTAAGGAGAACATTTCCCAGCTGGAGAACACAAAAAGCTTCTTTCATTTCCATCTACATCTGTACAATTGTTTGACTTTGATATTTTGACTTGGAGGAATCAGTAACTGGACCAAAACACAACTGGCAGTTAAATACCAACTCATTAGTTAATTAAAAAACCCCTCATAACTGCTTCAATTTATGACCTTTGATAATTAACTGGGCTTATTTAAGCTAATCTCCCCCAGGCTTCATCAGCTTTTTTAAAGATTAATGATTTATTGTGAAATCGAGGTCTTTAAGCCTAGGGAAGCCAGAGCCTGTTTGAGTACCACAAAAAATGGAAAAACATTTCATAATAAATCTTTTGGATGGAAACTGTGAGTGGATGGGGCAGAGACGTGACCCTAATTTATTCTGTATCTTTCTCTCACCCTTAATATTTTGCAATTACAATTAGAGCTTTTCTGCAGGTTTGAGTTATTACACCTTAATTGCCTTGTAATGGTTTATTTTATTTAAATGGTTTATTCTTTTATTACAGGATGATAAATATTTAATAGCTCTACGCTGGTGAGACGTTAAAAAAATAATAATTGTGAACTTGAAGTTTGAGTTCTGAAATTGCCAGGGAGTTTTCTCACTCCATCCTCCAGCAGCTCCACACCTCCTGCTGATTGTTTTGCTTGATAGCAGGGGTTTCTCAATAAATATTCAAATATTTTTAAGGCTGTGGGAAACCACATTCTTGACACCTTTTTGTGCCCTGTTGTAAAAGCAGTCCAGTGGAAGGCAGTTTCTAGGAGCCTCCAGGTCTGTGGATTCCAGCCCCGAGCCCCAGACTCGTTCTCAGCTGGCAGCACAATGGGATGAATTTCAAATTTGACTTAAATTCTGATGGAATTTGATTTTCTTATGGAAAGGCAGAGAAGGATACTAAACATATTGTTTTAATGCCCCAGTCTACTAAAAGCTTTTTTATTTATTTATTTTTTAATAAGTTCCAGAGTGAACCATCATGTTTTATGTAGGATGAATGATTTTATAGTGTGAAAAAATGGAGATAATTTAATTTAGTTTAATCCAATTTAATTTAATTTAAATGTGAGGGGCGGTGTTACACGTGTGTGTGAACCAGCAACAGACAAACTTATATTTTAATTAAAAACATTCAAAATAATATTTTAATTAAAGGTCACACATTTGATTCTCTTGGCAGTAAAAATATGCAGTTTCCATCCTCACTCTCACCACAGTTTCACATCTATAAGACACTGGTATATGCTTAAGGCTTTACCTTTCACAGGACTGCCTGTATTTGGAATAAATGAATAAATCAGGGAACTTTTTGCTCAGCAAGTGGATGTTGGCAAAAGCAGCCATTCATTTGCAGCCATTCATTTGCAGGCCACTGTTTGAGTCACCAGGAAAATATGCCCACTAATGTGAGGGCACATCTTTGCATCAGTATTTACAACACTGAGCTACTAAAAAGGAGAACGTGCCATACAGCAAGAAAAAACCTGCTAAATTAATCATGGATTTCATCAGATTTGAAAATTAAATGTGAGCAGTGAGATCTTCACAGGTTTCAGAAGGACCCTCAGCACCTGCACCCCACCGAGGTGTGCCTGGAGAGACTCCTGGCGAGCAAAACTCAGAGGAAAACATAAACCAGAGCAGGCCAGGGACTCCTGGGGTCAGGAGAGCAAAGAGAGTTCGTCCCTTCGTGGGAAAGACAGCGTGGGTTTGGGGGGTTTTGATAGGATAGGGTTAAAATGATCATAAAATGATTTTTAGGACACAAGCGGGTATTCAGGGGTGGTGGTGGTAGCTAGAGAGGAATAGCTCTGAAGAACGGAACGCTAGCTTACTACAGCCCAAGTTATATTATTGTTTTTAATGAATCGAGTGTGACCCAAGCCTGGGTGGTAACCAAGGAGATTGTTTTAGACAAATCAAGTAGAAACCCAGATCAGGGAAGTTGGGGGGGTGTGATTTGTGTTAGTAACTGAGATCGGGGACTTGGTAGTTAGGGGTGTGTGTGTTAATTAGNCCCACCCGGGCACTGATTTGGGCATCCTGCTGCCCCTGTGCCCCGCGCGCTCTTCTGATAAAGCACCTGCAAATAATTGCCTTCGTGCGATTAAATGTTTTCCAAACGCTGACAGTTTGGCCGCGGGGAGGGCGCGTGGAGCAGAGAGGAGCTCTGCTGGTCCCCAGCGTGACAGGCGGTCCGGAGCCAGCGGCGTCCGGGACACGCCGAGCCACGGAGCGTGCTGAGCTGGGAGGGACCCGCAGCATCACTGAGCCAGCCCCTGCCCTGCCCAGACACCCCCAAATCCCACCCCGGGCATCCCTGGCAGCGCTGCCCAAACGCCCCTGGAGCTCTGGCAGCCTCGGGGCCGTGCCCATTCCCTGGGGAGCCTGGGCAGTGCCAGCACCTCTGGGGGCAGAGCCTTTCCCTGATCTCAGCCTGAGCCTCCCTGGCACAGCGCCAGCTCTTCCCCGGGTCCTGTCCCTGGTCACATCCCTGGTGCCTGAAGAACTCACCCATCCTGCACAAAGCCTCATAAAGGACTTTTTTCCCAGGACACTGATGCAAGAGGAGATCCCCAGCACTCCTAGTTTCCCACCCAGGGGCTCCCACTGCAGTTTACGGAACAAAACAATGCAACAATAACTGCCACAACCAGAGACAGCCTCAGACAGCACTTCTGCATCCTGAGAGGGGACATCCAATGGGCTCGTTTGATGCCAAATCCTAAAGAATTTCTCCCCCCACTCTGGATCCAGTTACAAGACACTTTGGAGTATTATCAAAAATAAAAACAATAAAAAGCACAGCCAGTTTGCAGTCTCTGTGGAGGAGCTGTGTTTATGAAATATTCCACGTGGTTTACAATATTTTCCCTATAATGAGGACCCGAAAAGCACCAGTGGGGATGTGATTTATGACATTCCCTTCCCCTGCACACCTGGAGCAGCCCCATTCCTCAGAGAGGGGCTGCAGCCAGACCCCAGTGCGCTGTCTGCCAGAGGGGAAATCCATTCTTTACCCACCAGCAGGGCTGTGAAAGCTCCCTGTGGCACCCCCGCTGTCCCTGGGGCGCCTGAGCACCCACTGCAGCTCAAATGTTGTGCTTTCCCAGCAATTCGTGAGGGGAAGCATCTGCCAGGGTCCCACAGGTTCTGATAGCAAAGGGCACCCCCAAACCCCAGGGATGAGCCATCCCCACGTGGGAACAGCAGTGGGGTAAAAGACAAAGCCCGGGCTGCCCCTGGATCCCTGGCAGTGCCCAAGGCCAGGCTGGGCGGGGCTGGGAGCAGCCTGGGGCAGTGGGAGGTGTCCCTGCCATGGCAGGGGTGGGCTTTGAGGTCCCACCCAAACCACTCCAAGATTAAAATAAATTCCTTGTTTTTAAATAAAATGGGTGGAGGAGAGGAATGTCTCTGCTCATGGAAGAGAAAAAAGAACATTTTAGTTTAGGACATCCGACCCTGCTGCTCTGAGCACGACATTCCATGAGGGCACAGGAATTCCAAGGAAGCTGGTCCTGAGTCTGCCCCAGTCCCAGTGCTGTGCCACCCCAGGCTCTCCGCTTGGGGGACAAAGCCAGGTGAGGCAGAGAGAGAAACCCACGGAATTTCATACATTTGGAGATGTCTATGTCACCAAAGGGACATGAAAGACAATGCTGGGATTCAGCTGCTCGAGTTACAGTGTTCTAAAAGATAAACAATATTTGCTCACTAGTCCTTATTCCCCATTTCAGATTTTTCCAGGGAAAACTGCTGCTTTAATGATTTTTACAGCTGTTGAGACCATAACAAAATGAAGAAAAAGTGACAAAGTTGGCTGTGTCCTTTGAGCTTGGTCTTTCATTCGTATGGATAAACGGAAGCTCATGAATAATGCAGATCTGGAAATCTGTTAGCATTTTCCTGCTCAGAAACATATGATTAGCACTGCTCTGACTCCCAGTAATGATATTCCTGTTCTCAGAGGTCACTCTTTAAATCTGCACAACTGTCGTTGTATTTCTGGAAATAAATACAGCAAAATAGGCAGTGGAGATGCAGCAGGGGACAGCTGGGAAGGTGCAAGTCCTGGGGCACGAGAGACTCGTCTGTCGCTAACTCAGGGAAGCGCTGGGAGCCGCCCACGCCGTGGGAACACAGGGCTCAGGACAAGTCCCACCTGCAGCAGGTGTTGGAGCAGCTCACACAACCCCACACTGCTGTGGGGTGGAGGGACCTCAAATCCCACCCAGTGCCACCCCTGCCATGGCAGGGACACCTCCCACTGCCCCAGGCTGCTCCCAGCCCCAGTGTCCAGCCTGGCCTTGGGCACTGCCAGGGATCCAGGGGCAGCCACAGCTGCTCTGGGCACCCTGTGCCAGGGCCTCCCCTCCCTCACAGCCAGAATTCTTTCCCAATATCCCATCCAGCCCTGCCCTCTGGCAGTGGGAACTCATCACTACATTTACCAGAAAACCAGAAGAAAGAACCAGAGCAACCTGCCTGAGTTACACCGAAGCAGCAGCTTGGACATGGGGAGCTGACTGGGAAGGGTTCACAGGAACGTCAGGTACCAAATTCCCAGGGTCTGTGGTCCGTTTGTGGCCCAAGGGATGGTCCCTGTGGGCCTGGGCTCACTGTGCCTTGGGGCAGCCCAGGGAGATGCTCCCCTGACGGGGGGACCCGCATTCCTGAGGCCAGCCCCTCCCGGAGGGCTCCCCGGGTGCGAGCCTGCCCGTGCTGCGGCCGCTCTGGGATGCAGGCACGGAGCCCTCTTCCCAGGACAGAAGCCGGCCTCACCAGCAGGCTCTCCCACCCGATCCATGGATCCCACCACGCTCACAGCAAGCTCCATGCCCGCACTCCTCGCACGGGTCGAACACGTGCCCACCACTGGATACTCTTCAACTGCTTCGCTATTTGCTTTCACTGGCACAGCAATTTGTGAATAACTTATTTAGTAATTACTGTGTAATTATAGCTCTGCTGATCCCTGACGAGCCGAAATCCACAGACAATGCCTATCAAATGAATCATTACAATCTCTATAAATTACATGGGAGATGTGCCCGTGTCATGATGAGATTCATGAAATGACTACAATTTCTCTGAAAGGAGATTAATTAAGATGGAGTTGGAGTTTAAGAAGGAGCAGATTACCCTGCCCCTCTGCCCAGCCCTGGGGCACCTCTGCAGTGCCGTGCCCAGCTCCGGTCTCAGCTCAGCGGGGCCAGGGAGCTCCTGCAGCGGGGCCGGCGGGGGCTGCGGGGCTGAGGAAGGGCCTGGAGCATCTCCGTGCCCGGGAAGGGCTGAGGGAGCTGGGGCTGCTCGGCCTCGAGAGGAGCCCCAGGGAGAGGGGCCCTCAGCCCTGGGTGTCCCTGGCTGCAGGGAGGGCTCCGGGCAGGGCCCGGGCTCTGCTCCGGGGCCCAGCAGTGGCCCCAGAGGGACGGGCAGGGGCTGAGCCCAGCAATTCCCTGCACAGGAGGCACAACTCTGCCCTGGGCAGGGGCTGAGCCCAGCAATTCCCTGTACAGGAGGCAGAACTGTGCCCTGGGCAGGGCCTGAGCCCAGCAATTCCCTGCACAGGAGGCAGAACTGTGCCCCGGGCAGTGCCCAGCCCTGAGCAGAGCCCAGAGGGGCTGTGGAGTCTCCTCCCTGGGGATATTCCAGAGCCCTCTGGACACAATCCCGTGCCCTTTGCTCTGGGGTGGCCCTGCTGGAGCAGGGAGGTGGCACCAGAGGAGCCACTGTGGTCCCTGCCAGCCTGACCCATCCTGGTGTTCAAGACTTGACTCCAAACTTTCCAAGGGCAACTGAGCCACAGAATGGTGCAAGGCAGGGGGAAAAGAGAGGAGCATAACAACGAACATTAACGTGGATTACTGCAGTTCCAAAAGTGTCCCAGGGCAGCACAGCTGCTTTCCTTTGGTGCAGACGTGCCCTGGACACCAAGCAGAGCAGGGCATGAGCAGTGCCTGGCGCTGGGACCAGGCATGGTGAAACCCCCAGGGGAGGAGAATGCATCTGGTGCCTGGGGAGCCGCTCAAAGCTGAGCTCAGGGAGCAGGAGTTTGCCACAAACACCCTGAGGGAAAACAGGCTCCGGGCACAGCCAGCAGTGGTTAAAATAACCCCAAAATGTGCTTCCCCGAGGAGTCACCGCTCTGCCCGAGGGTTCAGACACCTCCCACACCCATCCCTGCTGTCACACCCGGAGCAGCTCCCGGCCGAGGCAGGGACATGGGGAATGCGGAGCTCACCCTGGTTTGGTGTCAGGGTCACACCTCGGCAGCTCAGACCGAGCCAAGGACAGCCCTGCCCAGGCCAAAGCCGGGCTGCTGCTGCTGCTGCTGCTGCTGCTGCTGCTGCTGCTCCTGCAGGACCAGCCCAGCCCGCTGAGGCCAAGTGTCCCCCCCAGCCCTCAGAGCCAGCCCTGCCCTGGCAGGGACCCCTCCCACTGCCCCAGGCTGCTCCCAGCCCCGTCCAGCCTGGCCTGGGACACTGCCAGGGATCCAGGGGCAAAAAAAAAAATCAACATTCAGCCATTAATCGAAAGTACTTTGTGGAACCAGACATCCTCGGTACAACATTCTGCTCCGCTATTAGCAGGAGCCGATTGTTTAAACTCAGCACTTGGTTAAGATGAATAAATTAAATTACCTTGATGAAGAAGCTGAAGAAATGCACAGAACTACCTCTGGCTGTAAAATACATTTTAAAAAACGTTTATGTCCCCTTTGATTCGGAGAAGCCACAGCCTGATCCTGACTCCAAACTCGGTTTCCCGTTCCTACAGGCATTTCCTCACGTACCTGCAGCACCCTGGACAGCTCAGCACCAGCCTCAGAAAAGCGGCCGGGGAAAGTTGGGCATTTTATTGACTAAATTAAAGCTGCTGCATCGTGATAAGGTGCAGTCACTTCATGAGATTCGCTCCTTTCTTCCTCACATCCCCAGAAATTTAAAATTTTTCTTCTTTTCCTTGGAATATAATTTTAACTGAATAAATTAACAGAATTCAAATGATCCGGTTCTCAGGTTTGTGTTTTATTTTTGAATAAAGTTAGTAAATCTAAATATTGCCAAGCCTAAAATCTGAATATGAGGGCAATTTATAAGAAATGGTCTCTGCAGGAACAGCGCCTTGTCCCACAGTAAAATTCAGGTTATTGCTGTAGGTGCTTCATAGCAGAGCATTTAAAAGTCAAGAAATCAGCTTTGTTACTTTAGATATGTAGGGGGGAAAAAAGAAGTTTCTGAAAAATTCATTACAGGCCTTTTTCTGTGAATAGTTCTGATATCACAAATCAAAGCCTGATGCCAGCGTGTTCCACCCGAGGTGTGGAAGAGCCCTGAGAAGAGAAAGCTTTTATGCTCGATTTATTATTGTAAATCCAGTCCAAATCTCCACATACAAACCTGGAGGTGGAATTAAGGATAAGAGTAATTGAGCTCTTGATTTCCGAGGCTCGTTGAGGCACCTCAGCATTTTGTTACCTCTGTGGTTCAGCACCGAGGTTAATTGGTGCTTGTAGTGTGGGCTCACTGAAAACCTCTTGTTTTTAAACCTCTGGAGTTATTTTCAGCTTTCTTGCAGCCAAAAAAAAGATTTATTTTTCCCCCCTCCTCTTTTCCTTCAGCTCGCCGAGTGTCCAGAGCGTCAGGAACACGCAGCAGCTCCCAGGAAGGTGCAGAGGAAGCTGTGCAGGCACCATCTCTCTGCATTCTCTGGTATTCTCTAAATTACAAACACTTGACTCGACAGAAGCACACACACTTTACAGATAAATGTTCGGGTTTAGCAACTGCTTTTGTCAATTAACCCAGAATTTATCTGGGAAATTATTCCAGTTTGGGCATTTTCCAACCTGTTGGATTATTTGCTTAAAATACCAAAGTCTTGAGTTTAAAATCTATTTTCTGATCTCTCTGAAAACTCAGGATATCTTTGATCAATATCTAATTCCTCTGTAAAGCCCCCTAGCTTTGCTCAACAACTTGATATGAAAATAAGTTCTGCACTTAATAACCTTCTAATGAAGAAGGGCTTTGCATTAGGTTTAAAATTCGCCACTGAGCGGTGTAAGTGACTCTCTCCTGGGCCCGTGTTATGAGAAAACTTCCTAATGCACCTTCTCCAGGCTCGCCAATATTCCAATAACCCACTTTTCCTGCCCAGGATAGACAGTAATTGTTTTTAATCTCTTCGCTTGGGGATTGTTTCATCCTCTGCTTCCTATCACCCCCTTCTGAGCCTCCTCCCCCCATCCTTCCAAAGTTTTGAGGCCATGCTGAAGTTTGTGTTCCAGACCAAGCTGTAAAATATATTTATGTCGTTATTTATAGTGCTATTTATGGCACTTCTTGTCTTCATCCCATTTGTTACAAAGCGTATTCTTTGGATTTTCAGTTTTCTTTAATGTACTTCAAGGTCTTCTACTCTGTGAGCAGAAACTCAAGCCCCAGCAAGCTCTGACCACGGGTGCTCCTCACCCTGAGGGGAAAACGGGCAGGGAAGTAAATTCCGTGGATGACCCAGAATGTTTTAATCATTGTTTGGGCAATATTCCCAGGGACAGGGTGGGGCTGTGGGGTGTCTGTGCAGGGAGCTGGATTTAATGATTGCTGCCCAAGGGATATTCCATGATTTTGTGACAATTAACTGATACTTGAGATGAAGATTTGGCCACACTTCAACTCCTCTGATTTAACCAGGCGGGTAAGAAGATGAGTCTGAACCCCATGAGCTGTGGGTAACTGCAACATTTGTGAATATAAACACAAATGGAACAAAACCAGAGCATCGGGGCAACTTCAGCAAGACCCCATAGCAGAGACCCCTGGGCTTTTGCTTGATTTTTGTTTGATTTTTCCCTGATCCACTCTCAGGCCTTTAAATTTCTGCTAAATGTCAAGGAGAAACTTGTGTTCCTGGCCTCGCTCAAACGGGTTATTTCTGCCTCATCCCATCTCAGTCACTTATTGTCATATAATTCATAATAAAGCTCAAGCTGGAAAATGGATTTAGAGAAAATTCCTTCATAACTCTCGGTAATTGTTACCTGGAGCAGCCGTTGGCATCCATATGGAAGGAGCTCAAACCCAACATTTAACAGAATTATTATGACTTACATAAATGGGGGATTTGGCCATTTATCTAATTCCCTGCGAATATATGAATCCAAGGTGCCGGGTTTCCAGCTCTGTCTGGGCAATCTGCTCTGGAATGGCTCCCCTGCGATGGGAGGGAGGCTCTGGCCCAGCTGGGCTGCTCAGCTGCCCTTCACCCTGCGAGAGACGAGAGCAGAGGAGGCAGGGAGGGTTTGCCCTTTGTCTGTGGATCCCACCGGGGACAGCTGGAAGTTTCCAGAGCTGTTTTCCACTGGGAACAGGAGCGCTCCGTTCCCGTGCCCTGGCTGAATGCTCCTGGATCTGAGGAGGGTTCCCGTGGATTTATAACCCTGCTGCTCCGATGCCCCGAGCCTCAGGAGCTGGGTCCATGCCCAGGGCGGGGCCTTCCCAAGATGGATCAGGATCAGCTCTCCTGGAGCAGCCAGCCCTGTTGGCACCACTCGGACACGGAAAGCAAAACCGAGGCCTTGGCTCAGAAGTGCCCCCAGTGAAGACAGAGCGCAGAGGGGAGAAAGGAAATCCCCCTCAGGCTGTGAGGGAAGAGGCAAAGCCTGGGCCTCCCGAGCTTCCAGCTGGGCCAAGCTCCAGGCAAAGCTGTGGCTTGGCTTTGTGAAGGCACCAGGAACGCTCTGGCTGGGGCCCGGGTGTCCCACGGCCCTCAGCAGGAGCCAGACGGGGCTCGGAGGCTCAGACGTGTGAGCACCCCTTTGCAGAGTGTTTGGCATTTCCTAGAACCATTCCCTGTCCGTCACCCCTCCCGAGGTGCCAGGGAGAGGCTTTCTCTGCAGGCCCAGCAGGAGCTGGAGGAGCTCAGCGCAGCGACTGCACCAGGGGCAGGACTGGGAGGGATGCAAGGAAAAATGAGCTGCACAGCCCCAGTTCTCTGCACAGTGATGGCTCCAGGAGACCTTGGGCTTGATCCAAACCTTGTTAAATCAATAACTGTCCTCTGACTGACTGCAGCAGGCTTTCAGCAGGCTCCTAATGAGAACAGGAATTTTCATTTAAGTTGATAAATATATATATACCTGCACACAGTTTTTATATTACATTTTCTGATGCAGACCAGCCCGCCTGGCTGAGACAGAACTATGCAAATTGAAATTTGATTTGCTTTCCAGGCCGGTATTTGAGAGATAAAATAGCAAAATCTTTCTTAGGTAATTGGACAACAGCAGAAACTGTGGACACAAAGGGAATTTCCCTGGAGAGTGCATTTCTCTCCAGAAATGTCAGATTTGGTGGGCCAGGCAAAGCTATCGAGCTAAAACTGAGCAGAAACCTGTCACATATCCAAAGGCACTGAGATATGATTTCTCAGTCAATAAAATGAAACTGCTGAGTTTAACAATGACACTGACCTGCGTGCACAGCCGTGACCCAAGCGGCGCTGGCACGTTAATTAAGTCTGTGTAAATCCCTGATGAGCCTGCCCGCAGCCAGCCTGGGGTACGGGGGAGGAATCCCACGGGAGGCCTGGAGGCTCCCTCTGGATCACAGGGAGCAGGGCCAGCACCTGCCAGGAGCGGGAGCAGCACCAGGGCTGTGCCCTCACTGCCCTCAGTTCACACAGGATCATTCAGGCTGGAAGAGACCTCTAAGAGCACCGAGCCCGTGACTGCAGAGATCTCTGAAGCCCCCTTAGGCCTGGTCCTGATTGCCAGGACTTGGCACAGCGGGAAGCAGTGCCAGGCATCGCCGTGGGGAGGGTGCCCTGTGCCCTGGTTTAGGAGCGGGGTCACAGCACGGCCCTTCCACCCCTCGGCAGAGACCCTCGAGCCCCCTGCGCCCCTGGGGCTCCAGCAGCCAACACCAGCAGCTCGTGGTGCCACTGGGGAACTGCTGAGCGCAATTTGTAACGAGCTCATTTGCATTTGGGGGAGAAAACTCATTTTATTTATGTCCCCGATACGCAGCCGATGTATTGGGAATATTAATACACGAGTTTAATTAGGAATCTCCGTGTAGGAACCAGCACACAAGGCAATCAACACATGGAAATTGAGGGCACGGTCTGGCGCTTCTGGAATGCCGGAGACGAGATTCCGAGCGTGTGGCACGAACCAGGAGTGCACAGTCAGATGCTTGCTCAGTGAAGTCCTCGTGTGATTAAATCAGCACAGAAAATACCACCACATCCCTCTCCCAAGGCTCCTTCTCCTTCCAAATGCCACTCCTGACCTCCTGGGCAGCTTTTTGCAATTATTTACATTTTTTTAATAGTTACTGGCAATATATCCAGGGATTCTGAATAAACCTGGACATCAGTAACACCTCTGGATCATATAACCAGCCATGTGAAGAAGCAATTTCTCTGGCAGCTGTTAGGAAAGGACAAGGATGCTTCCTGTGCATTGCAAGGCTTTCTTAAGGAAGGTGCCCCTTATCAGTCAGGTTATTTATAGGATTCCTGAAAATATTAGGGAATGTACGGGAGGTGCTCTCTGGAACACAGAAATAATGCCTCTGCTTAAGAACACACACCCATCTAACAGAGGAGTAATGATTATTGACATCTTCTGAGAGGTGGTGGCTTCACGTGAGCCCAGGCTTTTGTTGGTGACACCCTCAGGGGACACACGGGGATCCCACAGTGCAGTGAGTTTAATCCCTCTATGAAGTCTCTGGAGTAGGTTTAGAGTTTCTACAGAATAAATCTACAGATTAAAACTGCAGCACCTGAAGAACCCCTCGGTTTCTCGCCCTAATTGAAGAGGTGCTGAGGCAGAAGAGTCGAGGAGCTCTGCCAGGCTGGAGAAGTGTGGGGTTGGCATCACACCCCTGACTGAGCCAGGACTCCAAACCAGTGCTCCCCACAGCCCGATCCACCTGGATCTGCCGTGCCACGGAGCTGATCCCTGTGCAGGCATCTCCAGCAGCTCACCGAGGGCTTGGGGGGCAGCACCCCACATCCCACGTCCCACAACCCACATCCCACATCCCACATCCCACGTCCCACGTCCCACGTCCCGCATCCCATCCTGGCGAGCAGGGGCTGAGTGATGGCTCGACCTTTACCCTCATCAGAGAAAGGGAGGAAAACCCTTCTGCCACAACTCAGCTGTGGGGAGGGAAAGTGGGAAATCCGCTCCCAAGTGTGGTGAGGGGAGCACAAGGACAGGAGGCACCAGGCTGAGGAGGGGCTGCTTGAGCAGCAGGTGAGACCTCTCGGACCCGGCTCCTCAATAACCCTCCTTTGGCTGCCAGTGGGACACGACAGCTCCCTCCCCTCCCCTCCCCTCCCCACAGCCTGGCACATTTCTCTGCAGGAAAATGCCTTTTGACTCCAATGAAGATTGGGCTAATTTAAAAGCCAGATCTGCTTGATTACAAAGGGCCATTCCCTCACTCCCCGCTGGCTCCTCGCCCCTGGAGAGGGAACCTCTTGCCCCGCTGCTCTCCTGAACGCCTCCTCTCCTGCGCTCAGTGAGTCAGCACACCCCGGCTTTGTTTACGGGAAAGGACCACGTTCGTGTTCCTTTCACGCACCACAAATCCTGGGAAAAGCCAGGCAGAGCCAAGCACCCGATCAGCTGGGCCCAGGGAGGCCAGGATGGGCCTGTCCCAGGGGCCTCCTGGGGCTGCTCCGCCAGGATCCCGCGCTTCAAACGCTTCCCCACAAAAACCAACACAGCCCGAGGATCCAGAGCACCCAGCCATGAATAATTAGCAAATTGCCATTCATTATTCATTTTTTGGAACCGCTGCTTCTCTGCGTTTTCCTCGCCAGACCGAGACTTTCTCTTTTCCAGCTGCTGGATTTATTATCGATCGCCGGATCTGAGGCACGGCCAGAGGGGCTTCAGTCAGGGACGGATGAACTCCGTCGTGTTCCTGGGATCTGGGGTGTTCCTGACTCCCCAGCCAGTGACCTGGCTGCCTGTCCCCCGGGCAGAAGTGGCTCTGGGTGCCCTCTGAGGGATGTGCCCAGCTCGCAGCAGCAGCGGGGCTGTCCCCTGGCCCGGGTGGAGCAGCCACAGCCCAGAAAGTTCTCGTTCCCCTCACCCCGCTACATTGCCTGTCCAGCTCCATGAATCCCCCGTGTCCTTGGCTCCCTCCGTGTCCCAGGCACACAGAGTCACCCTGGCCCTTGCCCTGGCATTGCTTTCCCCTCCTCATGGCTCTCTGCCAGCTCAGGGCTCCTTGAGGGATCACAGAGAGCCAGAGCCCACTCCACGCTAAAGGAAACAATCCTTTTGCTGCTCTCCTGGGGTTTTATGTATTTGGATGCAGATCCCAGTGATGGAGACTGGGCCCAGTCCTGTCCCTGAGAAAGGTCCCCAGCTGTGCCATTTCGGTACATTATGTACATTATGTGTGTTACATGGGGCTGTGCAAAGAAAAACGCACAGATTATTTCACTCTGCTGCAGCACGTTTGTTAAAAAGCCCACGCTGAGAGCAGAGAGCCGCCGGTGGCCACTGCCCAGCCCTGCTGGGCAAGGAGCCGACAGTGGCAGGGCAGGGGTGCCCAGAGCTCGGGGTCACAGCACAGGGTCACCCTGGGGGCTGCCGCCGGGGGGTTTGGGATCCCCTCTCCCATGTCTCTGCACACCCCAGGGGCTTCCCGTGGGATGGGGTATCCCAGGCTCCCTCATGTCACAGCACAGGGTCACCCTGGGGGCTGGAGCTGCCCTAACTGGGGGGTTTGGGATCCCCCTCCCATGTCTCTGCACGCCCCAGGGGTTTCCTGCGGGACGGGGCTCCGGAATCGCCGCTGGTACGAGGCCACTGCACTCCTCAGACTGTGTCCCACCAGGGCAGCTACGGACTGCAGCACTCCCTGAAATAAGGCAGCGATTCTATTTTAGCTCTCCTCGAGTAACAAATGAAGCTGTACTTAACCCCACATTTGGTTACTGAGCGCTGCAGCCGAGCAGAACTCGCAGCTCCCTCGCACATACCTGAACCAGCACATATGGCCCACTCTCACTGCCAACAAAATGAAATGGAGGAGTTTCACAGGAGAAGATTCTCGCTGAAGGATTAAGGAGTCCGCACTTAACAACTTGCTACCCTGAGAATTTTTCTTACTTTTTTTTTTGTTGTTTATTTAAAGGGCTAATGCTTCTAGATAATATTAATGTAAATTATACACAAAGGAAAAACTCCATCAAATGATCCTCATTCCCAGCCAAAACCCAGATCACCACCTTTAGGGCAGCCCTCCTTGTTTTGACTGGATTAAAACAATCACAGGATAAAATAAGACATTTCAGCTTGGTCTTTGAGTCAAACCTCTGAGCCAACAGCCCCTGTTTCCCCCCCGAGGTCAGGAGCACACCCAGATTTCTCAGGTGGTTTCTCTCAGACCCTTCTGCTTCCCACGTCTCGTCTCTTTCATGACGGAGAACATCTATTTTTATGATTGGTACCAATGCGCTTGGTACTTCCATGACATTTTCAACCTCTGCCTCTCGAAGAGTTTTTCAAGGGTGGCTATGAGGCACCTCACAATTTAAGATGGAAAAAATCCTGGCAGCAGCTCAGAGACAGATTCAGCTCTGCTCTGTTCCACTGAAGCCAGACCTTCCTTTTACCTGCTCTGAATTGCAAATACACCAAATTCCAGCTCCTTCTGGCACACTAGTCCTTTGTTTTCACTTGCATTTCCTGTTTAAAATAAGTGTAACGTCGTTCCCACCTCAGTAATGATCCCTCAAATATTAAATAAATGGCAGCAAAGGCTCTCTGTTATTTTGTGCCTGTTAGGTCTCTTCTGCAGGAGTTTAGAACCTCCTGACAACACATGTGATATGGGGAGTAAGTTCAGGAGGAAATTTCATGGCTGGAAGGCAATAATTGTGGGATTTAAGCAACTGAAACGCCTCATTTCCGCTCAGTGAGGAATATCTTTATGTGCAGGATACACCCTGAGTTTTGTCTCTCCCTTTTATCACCCTCAGAACAGAGCAGCACCAGAGCTCCACCACGAACACCTCTGGATGCCACCAGCGGCTGGCTGGATGTCCACCAGCAGTGCAGTGCTACCAAGCCACAGCTACAAACACCTCCCCAACAGGACCCCGGGGACCCATTCTGGGCAACCTCCAGGCTGCACACCCAGCGCTTTGCCTCTCACACTGCCCGCTGTCTTTTCCAAAAGACTTCACTTCCCTGCCCCAGCGACTGACCAGCCGAGGTGGCACAGAGCTCCGGCACATCCCGCTTCTCCAGCTCAGGGTGTTCCTTGGAATGTGCTGGGGAAGCTCTGACCTTTGTTTGCAGCGGCCCCTTAGGCCTGTGAGTGCCCTCCTGAGCAGGAAGCCGTGCTGTGCAAACTGTGCCTCTGCACCGCCACGGCGGGCTGGGTTTAGCCGGGATTTCTGGCAGATCCACAGCTCCTGATCCCCCCCAAAATGCGCCACGGCTCTCAGAACCCAAACCCTTCCCCAGCACGGAACAACCACCACCGGGTGCCGAACCTCCGAGTCCCGACGAGCGCAACGGCATTTGCAGGGCACTGAGAGGGAACGAGCACGCTGCTCCTTTCTGGCTTTTGAATCCACGGATGTGGGGAGCACCAACCCTGAACGTTTGCCACACGTCCCCGTTACTTACGGTTGAGAGGCAGGCTGGCATTGGTCGTCCCTAGCTTGTTGGCAGCGACACAAGTATAGTTGCCAAAGTGCTCTTCTGTCACATTGGTAACAGTAAGAAGGGATCTTGTACTATAATTTTTAATAGTGATTCCTTGTTGACCATTGATCAGTCTAGAAAGCAAAAAGAAAATGTCTATAACTCATATACCACAACCAAGATTCACTTTTCATAGCTCTCTTCTCTTTGCTGGTGGTACAGGCAGCCCTGGGAGCACCGACAGCTCTCAGCGAGCTCCTCGCCGGTGCCTGTGCCGAGCACAGCTCGTGGCACCCCGGGCAGCTCGTGGGCAGCCCTGGCTGGCACAGCTGAGGGACCGGGGCTGCCCGCGTGTCCTGCAGCTGACAGAAAAGGGACAGCCACAGCCCCTCCGGCCTGGGGGAGCGGGGGTGCACAGCGTGGATTTTAAACTGGGCAAAGCCAGCTGGAGACTGAAATGCCCTCCCTGGGGCAGAAAGGTGTCATGCGAAGTCCTTCTAAGAGGGTTTTTCCAGCCTCTGGAGTTTGCCGTGTCCTTTCACCGCTCTGGCTGACGGCAGGTGAGGATTAGGAGCCAGGATTGTGGCAGTGGTTTCGTTTATGGGGCTCTACAGCTGCAAACGAGCCTTGCAATTAGGGACAAAGTGCTCCAGCAGCACTGCTGAGGCAGCAGCCTGGGCAGGATCAGGTAATGAAGCACAGGAAAAAGCCAGATCAGAAGTCTTTTCACCCAGCTTTGAGCTTCCCACCCCAAATTCACAGGAGAAATGCAGGTGTTTGGATACTGCTCCCAAAGCCGTGTCAGGAGCATCGCTGGGCACCAGGACAAAGCAAGAGGACCAACTTTAATGATGTTGTCGTAGGCAAACCACGTCTGCTCAAACAAGGAGACCAGAAGGGGAACTGTGTTATTAAAAACTTGCTACAGTTATTACTCATAATTCGTTCTATTTCCCATAAGGAGCAGAGTTTTGGATTAAGAATACAATTTTCATCTGCTATATTGAAGGATATAATCATATATCCTGGGAATTAATGCCATCTTCCCCCGTTCTGTCTGAAAACCTTGGCAAATCTGTCATTAATTGCACTTGTGCAGGTTGTGGACTGAACATTCCTCATTGTTATGTGAGTGCCTCCCTTCCCATCGGATCCCTGCCGGCTGCTGCTCACACGGGGATTTCTCTTCCCTGGGCAGTTTGTGTTGCTCTAAAGGACCCTGCTCTTCCAGTCCAAGGCTGGGGAGAGGACACGGCACATCCCATGGACATGAAAACATAGAAAAATGGGATTGAAGTGCCTGGTTTGGGGTGAACACTGCACTTGGGAGATCCATCTTTTGTCCAGAAAGAGAAGACTTCTGTGCGAGGTGGAAATTTGTCCGCTCAGCCTCTGAAAGTTCTCCTCTAAACCCACCAGTGGCTGTCCCTGTTTCCTGCCTCTCCTGCAGAAAATCCCAAAAGAGTTCTTCACTCCCCAAAGCCCTGAGCTGTGCTGTTCCCAGGCCTGCCTGAGCTGCAGCCAGGGTCACCGTCCCCTCCCGCTGCCTCTCCCCGGACACTCGGGGTACCAGACCCAAAACTCCGTGTCCACCTCTGCCTGTTCTTCCCTGGGTGGGTGGGCAGGCCCTGGCACAGCTGTGGCTGCCCCTGGATCCCTGGCAGTGCCCCAGGCCAGGCTGGACACTGGGGCTGGGAGCAGCCTGGGACAGTGGGAGGTGTCCCTGCCATGGCAGGGGGTGGGATGGGATGGGATTTAGGATCCTCTCCATCCCAAACCTTCCTGGGATCCTGTGGTTTGTTCCAGCTGTTCCCACGGCAGCTCCACCCTTTAGGCCCATAACCAGCGCTTGAACTGCAACGTCTCCATTTCAGCTGTAAGGTTTACCTCCTTTTTTTCCGAGAAAAAATGGAATGTTGGGATTTTTGCTGTCCCCGTGCCCCGTCACAGGTGACATCTGCCTCAAAAGAACCTGAGAGTGTCTGCCCGCTGTGACCTGCTGCCTTCCCCAGGCTGCCCAGGGGACGAGCCCCAGCTCGGGGCCCTCCCCCTCCTCCCGTGCCCCCTTCCCTCGTGCCCCCGCGGGGAAGGGGCTGGCGCTGGGGTGTCAGGGCTGGAGGTTCTGGGGCAAACGGGGCTGGGCGGAGAGAGCCGTGTGTCAGAGAGCCCCACGGCTGCCAGAGCTGCAGCCCGGGGGTGTCCGTGTGCAGCGGGAGGCAGCGGGTGCTGCTCCTCGGGACTCAGTGCTCCATGGGTGCAGGGCTGCTCGGGACCCAGCACACTTTTATCACTGCTCTGGGCCTTGCCCGGGCACCCCCAGGCTGGAGCAGCGTCCGGGCTGTGCGCAGCCACCCCGCACACGCCTGCCCCTGCTCTGTGCCATGATCTCCTTTTCATTCCAGGCATGGCTCCCACACAGCCCCAGCTCCCCACCAGCGCCAGCCCCCGGGGCCCTGCCTCCGCTTTCATCTCCGAGTACCTGCACGCTCTTATAATTGATGAAGCCGTGATAATGAGTTTTGTTATTTCAAATGTAAGTCTTGTTTGCTTTGAGAAGGAGAAGGGAATTAATATTTTAGTATTTTATTTAGGTGACTTTTGGGCTTCTTCCCTGTGGCTGTTTAATGTCTGAGTTCTAATTTCTGCAACCCCAGAACGCAGCCTGTGAGCAGACGTGGCTTCAGGACTGGCACAGTGAAGCCATTCTGCTCTCCACAGGGAATCCTCAACAATCTTCAAGGCCACACACGTTTCTAACACCCCATCCCTGGAAGTGCCCCTGGATCCCTGGCAGTGCCCCAGGCCAGGCTGGACAGGGCTTGGAGCACCCTGGGACAGTGGAAGGTGTCCCTGCCCATGGTGGGGGGTTGGAACAGGATAAACTTTAAGATCCCTTCCAACCCAACCATGGGATGTTTCTATGACAATTTCAAGATGCTTTTATTAACTTCTCCCCCAAATGGTCCCTTCCCAGCTCTCCCCACCCTGTGCACCAGCACCTGTGGGAAGTCACTGAACAGAACTCCTGGGAGCTCGGTGATTAGGCAGAATTAGCCCTCTCTGCCTCAAAGACCAATAACTTTAACTCAGTGCAGTCTGTTACTGCCTCTGTGTTTAGCTTTAATGGTTTTTTTATGATGAGATGATCCCTGGAGTCTGGGAATGGTGGGTTTGGATTTACATTAATCTCAGTAACAACAATGCTGTTTCCACCCCCAAAAGCCTCGTTCCAGACACTGCACGCACAGTTATGATTTCAGGGCTAACTCCCACTGTTAATTTATTGAACAATCCATCCGGATTTCTAAAAAAAAAGGAGTCCCAGTCCAAGAGTATCTGAAAAAAATGGGATTCTCTCTATTGTGTTAGCAGAAAATCCAGCTGGGTGTGCACTCCCAGGGTGTAAATTCAGCCGTGGGGTACAGCTGCAAATTATCTGCAGGGTAATGTAGGTGCTGCTGTGAGCTCCCTCTGAGAGCTGGACCTTCTCAGCTCTGCATCAAAGCAGATCCTGAGCTGGCTCCTGAGCTGGATCCAAAGCCAGCCCTGGGTATTCTCCTCTTCCCTGCGAGGGACGGGGCTCAGAGATCCCCGGCACCTTTGCAGTCGTGTACCAACACAGCTCACAGGAGACCCTGAGCTGGAAGGGACCCCCACGGATCACCAGTCCAACTCCTGAAAGGATGGAGCATTAGATTTAACCCAATATTTGAGCAGCAAGACCCAGCAGGACAGAGTTTCCTGCTGAGGTGAAGCACCAACCACAACAGGAGCGGAAGCACGACTTGGGTGTCCTGAAATGCTCTGCTTCGCCTTCCCTGCTGCTGCCGTGGCACTGCATGTGCTCAGCAGAGAGGAGTTTGGTCAGAGTTATAAACAGAAAGGTGATCAGCACGCTGGGAGCTGCTAATTGAACCCAGAGTGCCAAAACCTGCTCTGAAACACTGCCCACAGAAAGGGTGTTTGTGCTGCAGTGCCCCCAGGACGGGCACAACACAGCTGTGAGCAGCCATGGGAATGGGATGCAGATGGATTTCACCAACAGGGGAGAAACCAGGGAGAATTTCCTGCTCCACATAGGAAAGATCTGTTTAAGAGTAGGTTTAGGATATGGTGGGATGCAATGGCTCAGCAGGGAGGGAGGAGGACAGCAGCTCCTGCTGCAGGAGGGGAGCAGCTGAGAAAGGAGCTGACAGATGGCTTTCTGTGAAAAAGGGTCATTAATATTCTCCTGCCAGCTCCCAGGTTTAATGGGATGTTCGAGCTGAAAAACCCAGCCCTTGGGAGCTGGGAAATTCCCAAAGCTCCCCAGTTACAAGGGACAATATCTCCCTCCTTTTGCACCACCGTGGGAGCCCGACAGAAACAAGCTCCTGCACAAGCCAAGAGCTGGATCCCAAAATGTCTTGTCCAAAAGAAAAACATCTCCCTGTTTAATGAGCTACCCCTAAAATCGAGGTGAGACTGCAGAGGTGCCTGTTGCTGTCCCACAGCCCCCGTGACCCAGCAGGGCAGGGGGCTGCACACAAACCCAAACCACACGGTCAGGCTTTAGGGTTCAGGCAGGGAGTGCTCCCCTGGCCCCCCTGGCTGCAGGGACCTGCAGAGCTCTGCTGACCCCACGGAACACAGACCACCCCTGGCACAACCGGGGCACAGCTCCCACCGGCTCAAAGCCTTGCTTTCAGAAGTGAGGAAGGCAAACGAAACAAAAATCCTTTTTTGCAGATTTTGCAGTGCTTTCCTGGCTATTCCCCTCCAAAGGCTGGAATTCCCGCGGCACGCTTGGGTGTCAGGCTGTTACTGCAATTTCCACTCACAGAGCAGGAGCCACGGCCAGGGGCAGCTCCGGGAGCCCGCAGCTCCAAGCACCCGCTGCTGGGGCTCGGGAAGCTGCTGGAATGGTCCCCCCGGGGCAGCCCCAGCCCGGCAGCAGCCCTGGCACACGAGGGGTGGGCGAGCAGCGGCTACTTACTTCCTCTCTCCTTTGTACCACTCAAAGACCGGGGCAGGCACTCCTGCACCTTCGCACCGGATCAGGCCGTTCCCTCCAAGCACCACACCGCTGGATTTAAGTTCCTGAATTGTGGGGGCAACTGAAAAAAAAGAATTGTAAAGTGGACATTGGTATCGGGACAGGCAGGTCACCCAGCGCCGCCGCTGCTCCTCGGCCCCTCCGCCTGGCGCGGGGGCTTCTCCAGCTCGAGGCGCGTTCCAGCACGGCCTGCTCCGGCAGAACGAAAGCTGCCCCACACTGCAGACCCTGCTGCGTGTGCCCGGTGTAAAAACCCAGCTGAGACGTGGAGAGAGAGCAATCCAGCCCTGGAAAAAGCTGCTTTTCCGACAGTTACTGAGCACAAAGCGCAGCCATCAGCATTGGTGCATTTGAATCCTGAGCGCTGGGAAAAGGCACAGGAGCCCCCAGCACTGGGGCGCCGAGGGGTTCCGAGGGCCCCCTGTCCCCAGTGCCAGCACCTCTGATCTCCTGCATTGGCTGCAAACACCCCCAAACCCAGAGCTCAGGTGGCCTTTGAGATCTCGGATTAAAGGAATAAACCTCCAAAATTATGAGCCAACCACAAATATGAGAGAAAAGTGACTTTCCCGTCATTCCACTGTGCATGTAAGTTGGAAGTTTCAGTAAGTGCATTTTGTCTTTTTAAATAGTAAACATTGTAAATAGCAATAAACTTTCTGAGCTTAGAACTACAGACACAAATAAAGATAAAAAGCAATTGTCAGGTTTTCCAGTTGCCAGCAAAAGGAACCACCAGCTGAAAATAAAACACAGCAAATTCCTCAGGAAAGAGATTATCAAAGGAAACAACTGCCTCCTCCTGGAACTTTTTACGTTCTCTGGTTTTCAACAATAATTTATGTGCATCATCAAAACGCTGTAAAAACCAAACCACATAACTTATAAATAAAAATCTGTTTATTTTTTCCCGAGCAGTTCTCCAGATGTTGCTGTGAGGTGTTTATGGACACGTGGAGCTCTGCCTGCCTCCCTCTGCTTCCCTCACCCCCCTCAGACCCGATCCCAGGAGCTCCTCATGAGCCTTGGCTGAACCAGCTGAGTGGTGAAGGGTCCCTGGGCCACCCCAGCTGAGCCTGACCCCGCCAGGAGCTCTCGAAAAAGCTGGGAAGAAAGCCCAGGACTTGCCAGCTTGGATTATGCGCAGGATGGAAACTTGGTGGTGGCCAAAGGAAGCATCTTCCAGCCCCAAACGCAGCAGTGCTGAGTGATCCCCACCCATCTCCACACCCCTCGTGGTGCAAACCCCTCCCTGGTGGGGCAGGCAAAGGGGTTTGATGGGAATATCTCCCTGAACCACAGGGAATTTGGGTAGGTCCCTTTCCACACCTGGAAATGGGCACACACCTCATTTTACCTGGGTGAGAATTGATCGTGGGGTGCACGCAGCTATCTCAGCTCTGTAGTTAAGCATCGCTGTAATTACAGTAAACCCGATCAAATCGCTTTGTAAATCTTAAATACTCAACGGCTGAGTGCTGCTAAACCCTTGTGCAGCCTTATCTCTGCCTCCGCATCCTTTGCACTCCCTTCTGCATTCCCGGCTTCCGTGTAAATCATCCCAAACGGCTCCTGATGGGACCTTCCTCTGTGTGCCTTACCCTGGGCAGTACCCGAGCAGCTCTTGGCACCCAACTCTGCAAAGCCTCATTTCTGCAAATCCAGGTCAAACCCCGCTTTTGCCCGCACTTGGAAGGTGTCCCAGTGACCAAACCCCACCTTTGCCCACACTTGGAAGGTGTCCCAGTGACCAAACCCCGCTTTTGCCCGCACTTGGAAGGTGTTCAGTGACCAAACCCCGCTTTTGCCCGCACTTGGAAGGTGTCCCAGTGACCCAACCCCGCTTTGTGACCCAGCCTAGAGGGGCCCTCAGTGCTTTCTGTGGGCCTGCCCTGCTGGAGCAGCAGCAGCTCCGTGGCAGAGCAGTGACAGCCACGTCCCCTCCCTCAGGCCAGCGGCTGCTTTCCCACTCTGCAGGAGAGGAATCTCCTGGGAATGCAGCTGCCACGGCCAGGGAAAGCAAACACACCCTCAGCACTCAGCACAGCTCCGGATTTTAACAAAACTGGGGGAGGGAGTTTCACCTGGGCCTAGACCAGAGCTGCTTCTTCCTCTTCCATCGCTCCCATCCTCCCAGAAATCAGACACACAGACTGGCAAACTCACCCTTTGCCTCCAACTTCCTCATCCCCACGATTACAACAAACCAATCCGTAAATTCACTTTAACCCGGTAACATTAACATTTGAAGGGGATAATAAATGTTTAAGCAATTGGCATGACTACTTCTCCATAATCTGCATAAGAAGAAGCACAGATTTGTTTTGTTACTCCATAAAAACAGCAGGGACACGTAAAACGTTCCCACTCCTTCCCTCAGCTTCTGTGGAAGACGCAACCACTGGAAGAGCAAGTAAGAGATGACCAAAGGCCGAGCCACAAAGTTCTTTTTTCCAAGTACCACCTTGCTGCTTCCCCCTGGGCCTGCTCACCTTTCGCTGGGGGTTTTGGGGACGTTTTTGTTTTGTTTGGCTGGTTGATTCTTACACAAAAGCAGAACACACTGACAGTGTGTGTCAGGATGAAATGGAGCATGAACACGTGCACTTGCTGCTGCTTCTCAGGCAGGAGCGCCCGGCCCCGCGCTCCGGGCGCCGCTGGGAACGGGAGGCCAGCTGCATCCCAGCTCCAAATAACAGTTCCAGGCTCTGCTGTCTGTTTGGAAACGACTGGAAAACTTCTGAGAAGGAGATTTTCTCAGATCTCCCTTTTGGAAAGGATTTCAGCTTCTGTTTGCTTGAAACAAGAATTGAAATCAATGTTCCCCGCTCCAGGAAATCCCTGGTTAATAAAGGCATGGAAATACAAACCGGAGATCGTTGGAGCCACCATCCCTTGGATTTATCACTGTCAGGTTATCTTATGATTTTCAGTCTAAAGACAAACTGCTGGGTGCAGTCGTGTTCCCGGAGCACTGATTAGGGAGCCAAAAATCCATCAGAGCTGGAAGACTGAGCAGCTCCAGGGGAAATCCCACACCCAAACCCTGCTGCTCTCGCTGCCGAGGTCTGCTCTGGAATGGGGAGAGACAAATAACTGGGAGGAGAAATTTGGCTGAAAAGAAGCTGAGGCTGAAGGGAGGTGTGGGACAAATGAGATTCCAGCTCCAGCCACCCCCGAACTCCCACAGCTGAAGCTTTCCCCTCAGCCAGTTACGTGGGAAGGGATTCCCGCTGAGCAGCCGGCACAGTCGTGTGTCTGAGGGTGCGTGGAGCACCTCATTATAAATAACAATAAACAGCCAGCAAGGAAATAACACCTTGGCTCAAAGGTACGGAGCAGCAGGAGGGAGGGAGGGCTGGGAGAGGAAAGCTGGGAGAGGCTGCAGGAGGAGGGAAGGGGTGACAGCCCCCCACAGCTCCCAGGGCAGGATTATCCAGGCAAATCAATGCCTGACAGAGACACCGCAATAAAATCTAACAGGGATGTTAACAAGAAAACCCGGTGTAAAACTAATAATTTAAAATGTATTTGTCATTTTTAGGTCTTCTAAATAATGGTTATATAAAATGATAGGGGGAAAATGTGATTATCTGTGTCTGTCAGCAGCACTGGCTCCTGTGACTCAGATCTGGAGGTTTTCCTCCCTACAGCGGCTCCTTGTTCAATCCCCTCCCGTGGTTCGTCCCTGCAGAGCAGGGCACTTCAAATAAATGCCTAACTTCTGGCTTGGAAATGAATTACGGGAACTGCCTTAATGTCAATTTCCCCAGTACCTGTAAGTGCCTTGCTGGGAAAGGCTCCTCGGGGTGGGTGCTCCGAGACACAGCCTCGCCGCGGTTTTCCCAACGCCCTGCGCGCCTGTCCCCGCGCGGGATGGCTCGGGAGGGACAGTCGGGCCTGAGCCAAAATACGCATTCATTATCCCCAAAACCACAGATTTATGGGTCCCCAGAGGAGCGGTTTGAGCAGAAATGTGGGAGGGAGGAGGACTGGGCCCAGCACGGCCCGGAGGTGGTGCCAGGTGTCACCGAGGGTTCGGTGTCACCGCATGGGACCCACGCAGGTGTCACCCCACACAGCAGTGCCCAAGGCCAGGCTGGACGGGGCTTGGGGCACCCTGGGCTGTGGAAGGGGTCTCTCCCACAGCAGGGGTGGGATGAGATGGGATTTGGGGTCTCTCCCACAGCAGGGGTGGGAGGAGATGGGATTTGGGGTCTCTCCCATGGCAGGGGTGGGAGGAGATGGGATTTGGGGTCTCTCCCATGGCAGGGGTGGGAGGAGATGGGATTTGGGGTCTCTCCCAACCCAAACCAGTCCCTGATTCTGACTCTGAACATCTGAGCTCCCCAGCACCTTCGCATGGAAACCCAAACTTTACACCCCAAATTCTGTCCAAAACCAGCCCAAAGACCCCTTGAACCTGGTGGCCATCCCAGATATTTTCACGTTGCTTTCAAGTGTCTAAAGGAAGAGTTGAAGCCACGGCATTGCCAGGCACAGGGAACACACCAACTCCAGCCCAAACAGGTTTCCTCTTTTAACATTTTAATGAGCTTCGGGACTTTTATGCACATTAGTTATGTTGCCCTAATTACTCATTATAATTCTAATGTGCATTTTATATTTAATTACAATGCTTATAAAGATTTGGTATGGACAGTAAATTATTATAACTAGCATGTGCATAATGATTACGAGCTGAATTTATTAACTTTTACACGAGCATTCAGGGCTGGAAACTTCCAATTTCACCTTTGTGAGCCCCCATATTGTCTGATTAAACCAACATTTTTTGTGGCATTAATTGTAAATGTCAATTAAAAAAAAATCTTTTATTTTCCTTGTTTTCATCAGCTTTTAATTTGGCATCCTAATGTCATCTTTTGTTAGTGAAATTGCTTTCCAGGGTGTTAAGATAAAAAATTCCAGGTATGAGAACAGGTTTTCTGAGATGTGTTTTGTGCTCAGAAAAACAGATATCAGCAATATTCAAAAATATTCTTTTATGTATATGCACCCTCAGGGTGTTTTACCAATAGAGTAACAAGTCAAACAGCGTTACTTGTACTTTATATAATTAAGATGGGCTTTCGATACTCTGGATTATTTAATTTTTCTAATTTATTCAGAGCAGCAGCCCTACCTCTCCCCAGATTAATGGAGTGGTTTAATAATGGCTCTTCACGTCAGAACCTCCTCTGCCGTGCAGAAACATTTCAGAGACACGACTGGAACAACCACTGGGCTCAGCAAGTAACAGCCTGATTTATTCCAGCTTTTCTTGATGACTTTTCAGAATCACGGATTCACTGGGATCTTGACATGAACATTTCCATAAATTTTATATGCAAACACAGGAGGTGTCTGTAAGAATTCAGTTCTAGATGGAACCCAGTGTCTCTTTTGAGCTTTTCACAGAATCCCAGACTGGTTTGGGCTGGAGAGACCTCAAATCCCACCCAGTGCCACCCCTGCCCTGGCAGGGACACCTCCCACTGTCCCAGGCTGCTCCCAGCCCCAGTGTCCAGCCTGGCCTTGGGCACTGCCAGGGATCCAGGGGCAGCCACAGCTGCTCTGGGCACCCTGTGCCAGGGCCTGCCCTCCCTCCCACGGAACAATCCCTTCCCAATATCCCATCTAAATGTACCTTCCTTCAGCTTTCCCTTTCCCGCTCAGGATTTCCCTTTACCAGCCCTGTATTTCAGTGTGGATTAATTAAACAATTGTGTCAACCCCTCGGGAGAGAGGATCCTCAGGCATTCCCTGCGTGGGATCTGGGATGTCGCAGGGCACATCCGCTTCCCAAACGTGCTCCTCCCTCAGCTCCAGCTCATGGATATCCACCCAAATCCCTGGCTGCTGTGCCATTTATGGCTTTGGACAGAACCTCTCCGTGCTGAGGGCAAAGCTTGAAATCCACGAGTAATTGTTACGTGTGTGGAAAACATAAAAATCAGCATCACAAAATAATACTTAATAAATAACAGGCCTCCAGACAGGAAACCTGAACAATCTGTTTTACAGGTATTTCAGGGATAAAAAAACAGAAGAGGAAAGAACTTAATGAAGCCTCCCAAAAAGCAGCAAAGTAAACAAAGACCTTGAGGGAGCTGCAGAAGAAAAGGCAAGCTGGAAGAACTGCTTTGTTTCTCTGTCCATTGGGGCTTATCTCATGCTGCATCTCTTTAATCCTTTTATTTCCCAGCAAAGCCCTTATCTCCCGTATTCCCTTTAAGGCAGCTCCGTAAGTGCAGTTTGATCCCCTATTAAAGGAGTCGCTCTGGCGTGGGAACACAACCCCCTTCCTTGAGCAGCATCCAAGGAGGGCGGCTCCAGCCACACGCTGGCCCCTGGCCCCTGTCCCCGCAGCAGGGCTCGGGCCCCCGTGGGCACCGCGGGCACAAACACCGACTGTGAGCAGCGGCACAGCAGCGCCGGGGCAGGCGGCAAGCAGCCCTCGGCCCCGGGGGGGATGCTCCCCACTCTCAGCTGGGCCAGGGCAGGGGGAGGTTGGGTACTGGGAAAGGTTCTGCTTCCCCCAGAGGTGCTGGCACTGCCCAGGGAATGGGCACGGCCCCGAGGCTGCCAGAGCTCCAGGGGCGTTTGGGCAGCGCTGCCAGGGATGCCCAGGGTGGGGGTGTTGGGGTGTCTGGGCAGGGCCAGCGGCTGGATCCATGATCCCCGTGGGTCCCTCCCAACCCAGGATATTCCCTGATTCTGTGATTCAGCCCCAGCTGCCGGCACTCCCCTCCCTTTGCCCACACCCACATCCCGTTTGACAGAGCAATTCCTGCTACCCCTGGGATGCTCCAAGGAACAAACCCCTCTGCCCCGGGCACTTCCCACTGTCAGAAACTTCGGAACAAGAGGAACCTGAAGGGGACAAGCGGGACAGGAGCATCTCAGATCCACGAGATCCTCGGCCAGTGGCACCACCCTCCCCGTGAGAGGGACTGAAACCACGCTGGACAAACACGAACCCGATGGTGCACGGCACACCAGGCCTGGGTGTGTGTCTGCGGGGGCTGACGGGGAAAACGAGTCTCGGCATCCCAGAGTGGCACTGAGGAGCGGGGAGGAGGGATGGGGACGCTGCCACGCAGCTGGTGCCAGTCCAGAAGGGAGAGCTGGCCCGGAGCCTGGCTGTGACAGACACGAGCGCTTTGCCTCTGCAGCTTCTCCCCCTCCAAGGAAGATAAAAGCAATGGACTTCAACGAATTCCAGGAATTACTAAGTAGATCTTTTGGCAGCAAAGTTGAGCAGAAAATGAATTAAAGCAAGCTGGTGGCTTTCCAAGGAAAGAAAGTTTGGAACTAAAAAGCCAAATCCCTCCGAGCAGGTCGGGAATGCAGGCAGAGCCCTGCTCCAGTCCCGCAGGAGACACCAAGGGCAAGGAGAGACCACACCGGGGGCACCTTTGGGATCAGGGAAGAGTGACCCTGCTGGGGTCACCCTGTGCAGTGCCCAGCCCCCAGACAGCCGTGCTGGGGCCTGTCTGTGCTCCCATCTCCAGCGTGAACCCCCCAAAAACCCAGCACAGTCGCCATCAAACACCTGAGCCCTGGCTCCATCCTGCAGCTCTCTGATGAATTTATTGCCCTCCCCTGGTGACTTGAGACCCCAATTGGCCGGGACCTCCCAGAGGTGCCCCACAGGCTCATTACCTACAGCAAACCACCTGCTTTAGGGCCAGGCACTCCTGGGCTTAGCTGGAGCACCCAAAGTTCAGGGAAACAGAAGGAATTTGGCATAGCAGAGCTGCAGAAGGTGATTTACTGGGATACACTGCAGCACTGAATGTGCATGGCAGAAGGGAAGGGGAATCAGCTCTACCCCATCTCTCTCACAGGCCAGGCTTGCAATAATCAGCCAAAACTGCTGCAAGGCAGATTTAGGGGTGGTAAGATACTGCTGGAAGATACTCCTTAAGCAGATGTCAGGGTGCTGTTCCTCCTTTTTCATTTTAAAAGCAAAGGCTGACAGTGTGAATGCCGACAGCTGGACAGTGGCACCAGCCTGAGCCCTCAGCTCCTTCCCAGGGTGGGGTTTTTGTGGTCTCCGAGGTACTGGGATAATTAAGCACCAGAACCAACTCCTTCACTCGTTTCTCTGGATAAACATGTTGTGTTTAAACGTAAATCCATTATTCAACACAATGGGGAAAAATCAGGAATCATACTCTCGTTAGCTCCCAGCAGTAATGAAATCTCCAGATTCACCCTTAACTACAAAAATGAGCTGAGGACTGACACTGGAATTTAAAAAAAGAACTCAAAAGGCAAAAGCAGAACTTTTTTGCAGCGAACTGATCGCGTCCAGCTCGGATGTGATTTGACACGCTGCACATCCCCACCAAAGCAGGTGAGTCCCCCAAACGCTGCTTCCGAGGCCAGAACTCATTACTGCTGTATAATAAATGGAAGCATAAGTCAGAGTTAGCACTGAACAGATTGTTTGGGGTTGCAAAGACAGCAGCTGTCACAGCTTGACAGCTTTCTTGTTAGTGAATCAGCTTTCCTGACAGTCTTTTTGATTGAAAACCCCTGTTCCCTGACAGAGTGTTAGAGCTGATGTACATATGTAGCTCATGAAGAATGAGAAGGAGCCATGAAAGGTCTCGAAGCTCTTGCTCTGTATTAAAAGGAAGTGAAGTTTACAAAAAGGGAGGGTTTGGCTGCCCGCCCCAGTGAGCCGTGGCAGATGTGAGCGGGTGGGGACGGGCCCAGCTCTGCCGGGAGGTGACAAGGGCACGCCCGGAGCCGCGGCCTCAGCGGGCTCTGCCAAGAGCAATAAGGGCATGGAAATCCCGGCTGCTTGCACCCCCGGGAAGAGTCTGTGTCATAAAAAATAGAACTGTAATTTAAAAATAAACCTGCAAAATTCCACCTCAGAGTGACTCTGACGGGGTTTTCCCAGGGCTCCCCCTGAGCCCAAAGGGGAGAGCCACTGACGGACGCCAGAAACATCCCGGGCGCCACAGTTCGTGCCAGGGGATGGGTTCACGTTCTCGTGACAGCCCCTCATTCCCAAGGGGTTCCTCAGGAAGGGACAAAAGATCCCAGGCCAAGGCCTGGGTGCAGACCTGGCTGTACATGGGAGACCTGGAGTTCTGGGAGCTCCCCTCGTAAGGAAATTGCTGCCTTGAAAAGTAATTCCTGGGTTGTTCTCTTTCTGTTGGCCATCAGTCTCACCAGGTGCGGAAGCAGCAGAACACCTGGATTATGATACATCTGATATTTCACAGACTTTGGTTCCAACACCATGGGAAATGGTGAATTTTTGTAAGGGAACTGAATTGTCCCAGTCCAACACCAACTACCATGCCCTTTGTGCAACAGGAACCAAAATAACTTGGTCCATGATGTTCCCTGTCCTTGGGAAGGGTCCATGATGTTCCCTGTCCTTGGGAAGGGTCCGTGATGTTCCCTGTCCTTGGGAAGGGTCCGTGATGTTCCCTGTCCCTGGGAAGAGCCATGGAACGTGGCCATGCCTGGCGGCACCAACTTCCATCACAGGGCCCTGCAGTGCAGGGAAGGTCACTTCAGCCTCACAACAGTTTGGTTTTATTTGAGAAGAGCAGAGGAGACGAAGAGCAGCAGCTTCATGGATTACAGTGCCTGAGGGGTGATGCTGGCAGGTCTTCCTGTCTTCTGCATCCACAGCCCTGCTTTGTTGTAAGCTACAAATGCAAAATGGGGACTTCTCAAGGCTCCTGTAGCTCCCATCTACTGCCTCCACCACGCCCTTGCTACCACGGGAGGTATCTGAACCTCAGCCCTGTCACCAGGAGAAATCAGGTTGTAGTAATATCATTACAGCACATTCCTCGTGCAGAACCATTTCAAACTGCAACGACTGGGATAGAAAACATGGGAAAAAAAAAAAATCAGGGGATGGAGAGTTGCACGAGGCTGACACGGCTCAGGCCTGGCTTTTTGTGACCCCAGCTGGTGTCAGCAGCTGCACTCAAGCCCCTCTGACTGTCACCTCAAAGGGACAGGGAGGCCTCAGCCCCACAGCAACCGGGAATAATGCAATTACAGGGAGAAGGATTGCTTTACAGTGTGTTGACTATTAGGAAATATTTTAAGTAATTGTTTTTGCTGAAGAGTGATCTGGGCAAGGGAACACTCCTGGAAGCTCGAGAGCTCTCCATTAATTTTGGCTCTAGCCTGGAGTCTCACACAGCTCTGCTCCAAATTGCTGCTTCAAACGCAGCAGCTCTTTAGAGATGACTCATCTCCTATTAAAGCTTCAATTTTCCTGAACTGTATTTTCGCTGGTGTTTAAGGTGGAATCACCTGGAGGCCGGAGAGGCGGCGGTGGGAAAAGGCACCGGCTCCAAGTGGCTCTCACCCTGCCCAGGAGAGCCTCTCCTCAGCCGCTCCCTGGCTCTGCAGCCGTCAGCTTGGGGATTTAGCATCCACCCACAGACGGGGGATTTTAGCACCGCTGAAGATGAGGGGAGCTGCTGGCCCTCTAGAGAGCCAAATCCACGGAGAGGAGCACGTTCCTGCCACCCCTGAGGCCAGGAGATGCAAGAAAGGCATCGACAGACCTGGATGTACAGAGGTGTCCAGAATTGTACTGGAACCTTCCTTTGACTTTCAAGTGACAGCAAGAGTAGAACAGTAGATAAAAAATATTAAAAACCCTTTCATGAATTCTCCTGCCCCCAGATTCATGGGCTGCTCCCACACTTTCCCCAACAATGGCCTGCGAGCTTCACGCGGTGTCTCTGTAAAAACCAGCAAGAATATATTGGTTACAGTATTTCCCACCAGTTTCAGGGGAGTGTGTCAGGGCTGCTCCATTATTGCACAGAATCAGGTTGGAAAAGGTCTGCAAGGTCACCGAGTCCAGCCTGTGCCCACTGCCCACCTTGTCCCCAGCCCAGAGCACCCAGTGCCACCTCCAGCCCTTGCTGGGACACCTCCAGGGATGGGCACTCCAAACCTCCCTGGGCAGCCCCCGCCAAGGCCTGACCTCCCTTTCCATGGAGAAACATTCCCTAATATTCACCCCGAACCCCTCCGCCCAGCCTGCCCTCGCTACGTGGTTCCCAGCTCAGAGCTGGAGCTGCTCTTGCACAGCGAGGGGAGAACCTCAGGGGCTTCCTGTGCCCTGAGCTCCTGCTCTGCCTTTGCAGCAGCACTGCTGGTGTTATGCTGGAGCACCAGCTCCTTGCCCGTGGAAGCAGCCAGGAACCCTTGTCCTGCAGCCCCGGGGCAGCCAGGGGCCCTGCTGGAGAGCAGCACCCGCTGTCCCTGGCACACCTGCACCACCCCCGGCACCGCTCCCTCCCAGTCAGCACCTCCCGGCAGAGCAAAGCAGAGAATTTCTTCGGGAAGATGAAAAACATCCTCCTTATCTGCTGGAGAGAGATCTCGAGCGCTCGTTTATGTGCTGTGTTAGCACCAGTGCCACCATCTCCGAGCAGGGACAGCATGGTCAGTTCTGTCACGCTCCCACGCGAGCAGGGTTTGTCAGGGATCTGCAGGAACCACACAGAGCGGGCAGGACCTCTGCACAAACCATCACCCCCCTCCGCAAGAAATCAATGTTAATTTAGGAGCCAAATTGCGCTCGAGTCACAAACTCGAAAATATTGTTTTAATCCGGCTTCTGAAATGTTAATAAAAACACAGGAAGGACATAAAATGACAACCATTACTGTACAAGAGGATTCTTTCTCCACCAGAGAAAGGAAATATTTTCTTCAAAGCAGCACCATTCTTTCCTCACCCGACCAGCTGAGGTGGCTTTAACTGTCAGACCAGTTTTTATTGAGTTGGTGTAAGCTGTTTGTCATTAAGTGTTGCTATGACAGAGGACATGATAAAACTCAGACAAGTTCTCAGTGATGAGACCAGCTTGCAAATTAGCTAAATAAGAATTTAGTCCTACTGGTGACCAAAAATAACAAGATAAAACCCGAAAAGCAAAAAAAACCCCAACTGATGACATTGTGCATGATTGAAACCTCCAATTTATAAGACAGCAGAAATTCTCCAAAGACCTTTCTCTCATGTAAAAAAAAACCAGCACCAAACCTGTTATTTGCTCTGGTTTCACCTGAAATACTTGGCTGGCAGCCCTTGCCTGGTGGCTGCACCCAAACCCAGCTCTGCTGTCCTTGATCTAAACCACGATCCAAATTCCCACAAGGGCTGTGCTGTCCCCTCACCTCCCCCAGCCCCGTGGGCTGCTTTGTGTCCTCACACACTGAGCTCACTGCTACAGAGACCAATTCCTTTTTCCTCTCCCCTCAGCTGTGTGCGATGTGCTGCAGGAAATCTGTGCCCTCCATCACTGCTGTGACAGCCTCCCCCAGACTCTTTAATTGAAGCAGTATCTCAGATTTGAGAGTTTTCATGGCCGGGCTGGAGCAGCTGTACCACGGAGAATCCCATCTGCAGAATCAGGTTAATACTGAGCAGCCGCAGGAGGAGCAGGCCAGGAGCTGGGCTGGCTGGGATGATCAAAGAGCCTCCACAAGCTCCTGGCCTGACCACACTGCAGATGTCCAGTGCATCCTGGCCGGAGGCCGTGCCCAGTGCCCAGCAGGGTCAGGGGGCAGGACTGTTGTCCCCACTGAGAGCATCAGCACAGCTCCTGCCGTGGTCTCCTGCAAACGTTTTTGGATAAACAGAAGTGAAGTGAACACTCCATTCCCCACGTCTGCAGCTGCTGGACCTCGGGAAAGGAGCCTCAAACCAAAAGGGGACCAATCCTCGCAGCTGCCTCCCCACGGAAAATGAGAACTTGTGTGGCACAGAGGGCAGGCCGGAGCCGTGCCCTGGGCACAGCTGGCACGGGCCGGGGGCACGGCTGGAGCCTGGGGACCCTGCCCCAGCGTCACCAGCATCATCCACCCATCCCAGACCGAGGGCATCGCACACAGCAGGGCACGTCCTGCAAACCTCATGGGGACGGGGATGGGACCCCACTGGGCCACAAAAAGAACCAAACATGAGCCAGGAGTCAGATTTGCAGGAGTCCCCAGTGCCACTCAGAGGCCAAAATCCCCTTTTGGAACGCCAGCCTGAGAACTGAGGAAAATGTGTTTCTCCAAAGCAGTGAAACCCCCGGCAGTGAAACTCGGCTCCTAAAGCCAGTGCTGACCTTAACCCCAAATCCTAAACTCAGGCAGGGATATAAAGATGGAGCTGAAAATCAGTAGCTATTAAAAACTGAAAGAATCAGAGTTATTGATTTCTGCTTCAGGAGAAGCCCCCTCCTCCCCTCTCTTTTATTAGAGGAAAGTGGAAATTAAAATTAAATTGCTCTGAGCAATTTTATACTTGGTGCCAAAGCAGAGGAAGAGACTGAGACCTCCAGAAAATATGTGGGCTTTGTCTTCATATTTAATAATTTAACTGAGGCAATTTTCCTTCTTGAATCCAAACTCGAAACCTTGCCAAGGAAATGCTGATCCTAGGTCAGGGATGGTTCACACAGGACACTTCCTGGGAAAACAGAGCAACAGCAATGTGTCCGGGTACTGGCAGCCCCGCCGAGCCCTGAAGTCCTGCAGTGCTTTTCCCCACGAGATTTAAGGTTACAGATATAATTAGGCCGGCGTGGCTTGTACAGGATGTCTGATTTCAAAGTAAAATCGGAGTATTATCCATAATATTATGCAAAGCGCCATAGCAACAGCGAGGAGCCTTCGAAGAAATGCTAATGAGGGGAGAAATGCTAATGAGGGGAGAAATGCTAATGAGGGGAGCTGTTCTGCACAACCGGCCTGGCCAAGCGAAAACAAACACCCCACTTAAAATTCCTTACAAGGAACTCACACATTCCTGCATCAAAAAAACCCCACTGCGTGAAATTCCTTATCAAAGCATCCCAGTGGGAAGGGCACAGGATCCCACACAGCCCTTGGCAGGCTCCCCAAAGCCCCTGGGAATGGCCCTGGGCTGGCTGGAAACCCAGGGCAGGGCTGGGATGTCCATCCAGGGTCCCTGTGCTCCGGACCTGAGCAGGGCCATGACCCAGGGAACGTGGAACCCGCTCGGAGCGCACCGACCCAGGGCCCAGAGGCTCAGGGAAACCTGATGGAGCTGGGAACAAAGCCCCCAGGCCCCAAATGTAGGTGGTTTGCTGAAGAACATAAAACACGTGCATGAAAAGGAAAGGGTTAAATCACAGAAGGTGCCGAGTCAGAAGGGATCAACGAGGATCACAGAATCCAAGCCTCAGCCCCGCACAGGACGCCCCCACGGGTCACTCCCTGTGCCCGAGAGCATTTCCAAACCCTTGAACTCTGTCAGGCTTGGGACAGAATCCTTCCAAACACAAGATTTCACCAATTCAGGGACCCCAATTCCTTGTTGTGTATTCCAGGTTAAGACAAGGAAAGAATAGCGCAGTGAGTGCTTGGATAAACCAAACTGATACAAACCAAACCAGCCTAATGAGCTTCAATAACTCGTTAGAGGGCTGAATTAGGCAAGTGCAGGGCTGCACTGTCAGTCCTGAGCACCAGCCACAGCCTGGGTGATGCTTTACCAGGCAAGGAGAGCACGGGAGCAGCCAGGGAATGACACCCAGCCCATTTCTCTCCAGTGCAAATGCTGTCCAAGTGACCAGAGGTGTGAGAGCACCTGGGGGATGATGAGGAGGTGAGCGTTTGAGGTGAGCAGGTTGGGTAGGAATGGACTGTGGCAGGTCAGCAGCTCCTGCCCGGGCAGGGAGTGGCAGCAGCTGTGTTTGGCCTCGGCTCCCACGCACAAACCAGCTGAGCTGGGCTAAAATCTGCCTGCAGGTGAGCACACGGCGCCTGCGAGACTCTGCTGCTGGTCTGCTGCCATCTGCTCACCTGCACACCCACGGGTCCTGGGCCTGCTGCTGGGGGAGGGTTCATTAGCACCACAGTCAGAGATGGGAACCCTGAAGTCATCCAGAGAAATGGAAAAAGTGGCCTGAAAACTGGACAAAAGCACCCAGGAATGAGTTCAAACACCCAGGAATGAGTTCCAACACCCAGGAATGAGTTCCAGCACTCGATTCACCCTCGGACGGATCCAGTGAGGAGCTGAGACAGACACTCTGCAGAGGGTGACCGAGGCTGCTGGGGGAACCCCGCACCCCTCGAGTGTCCCACTGTCACAGAAAGTGCCCCAGTGCCAGGAATATGGAATTACAGAATCCCTGAGGTTGGAAAAGCCCTCCAGGATCACTGAGCCCAAGCTGTGCCCGATGCCCACCTTGTCCCCAGCCCAGAGCACCCAGTGCCACCTCCAGCCCTTCCTGGGACACCTCCAGGGATGGGCACTCCAAACCTCCCTGGGCAGCCCCTGCCAATGCTGAATAACCCTTTCTGTGAAGAAATTCCTCCTGTTGTCCATCCTGACCCTCTGCAGAGAGCAGATCCACTCCCATTCCCTTCTCTCACGCCTTTCAGGGCCTGGTGGAGCGGAGCACACAGAGATGGTGCTGCAGGCAGGGCAGGGCTCAGTGTCTGGCCTATTTTGAGTTTTGCTTGTATTCACTGCCCGCAGGCCCTGCACACGAGCTCCGTGTTTTGTGGCACAGGGAGGCAGGGCCGCTGCAGGTGGAGCCCAGGCTGCATGAAACATCATTTCCTCCAAAATAACCCATGCCAAAACCTGCCGTGAGGGCCTGTCCTCCCTCCTGTGCTGCCAGGAACACCCCGGCATCCCGCCCAAGAGCCCCCACAGGGCAGAGCACAGTGGCACTGCCCCGTGCCAGCTGGGCCCCCTCAGCACAGCAACTCTCACTGTCACCTGCCCAGTGAGTACGCACCGACCCGGCCTGCAACTTGCAGCCTGAAATTAAATTATTAAATTATTTTAACTCCAGCTGAATGTCTTTTCCCTCCCCAAAGCCACCAGATCTTTATTCAGGCATGTCTGAGAGCTCCAGCTCTACCAGAGCTGTCCAAGGTACAATTACAGGGAAACTGACCCTTAACGTGTATTACCCTAAAAAAAGGGAATTCCACAACACCACTCCACTTTAAACCTACATTTGCTATTTATTTAGACAGCTGACAGTTTGAAATAAATGCAAATAAACGCCAGTTTCCTGATGCACACATCCCATTCCTCATCCTCTCACTGCGGCCTCAGCTCTACCAGAAATTCTAGGATTTAGCAGCTGCCTTTAATATTTTTTAAGCATGACAATAACAGAGCAGGAGAGAATGAGTGCAGTGACAGTAGCACATGGAGAGTTTCAGACCAGCTTTCAGGTGACACATTAAATCCAGACACTGGTTCATTCAAAGCAGGGTTCAATATTATAATCTATAAATCAGTATTTGCTTTACAAAATGTAATGGAAAATGCTAATAGGATTTACTTGTGAAATGAAATTGGATCACGTCTTATCTATTTTAACTTGATTTGGTGGAGTATTCCTTCAGCACCAACCAGCAGTTTCAATGGCTTTTTTCCTTTTCTTACCCCTCCATCCTTTTGAAATTCAGGCAGATTCTCAGGCCACCATTTTTCAAAGGGAAATTAGCGGGGACAGACATAAATTAGGTAGAAAATGTAGATTATGGCATACCCAGCAGTGGAATGAAACCCCCGTAAGCCATTAGAGCCACAGCACGTGTGCCGGGAGCTCCGTGTTTGTGGAGGGCTGGAGGCTGCCCAGCCCAGAAACTTGACTTTCACAAAGCAATTTAAACCTGGTAGTTCTCTTGTCTCTGCCTGGGTGGCTCAGCAGCCACTCCTAGCGGTGAATACCCACGTCCCAAATTCTGCCTGTACCCTCTGGAACCGCTCGGGGCTCGCTGATGCCTTCTGTTACCTGGGAGCACAGGAGCCCTGATGCGTTCCAGCTCCCAGGGCTGCAGCAGAGAGCGTCCCTGTGAGACCTGGGACCCTGCTGGAGGCTGTCAGAGCAGCGCTAGCCCCCGCCCCAGGCTGCTCCCGCCCCCGGCCAGCCTGGCCTTGCTTTGGAACACAAACCACACACGCTACTGCCAGGAGAGTTTCCTGCCGTAAATGCTCCAGGTGGGAAAGGCAGTGGACATTTTTTTGGAATGAGAGGGTCCCTGTGAGGCCGAAGGAGGACAGGTGGGTTCACAGCCTGAGTGGCGCTCACTGAGGAGCTCAGGCATGGGTCAGTGCAGCTGAAGGCAGGCGGGAGGGAGCCGGGAGATGGGCAGAACACGCCTGCCCCAGGGGAGGAACCAGGAATGACACCAGCGAGGGTGAGAGCCGCGGCAGAGGAAACGAAATCACAGAATTGTTTAGCTTGGAAGAGCCCTCCAAGACCAGCGAGTCCAACCCTCCCCCAGCACTGCCAAAGCCACTGCTGCCCCGTGTCCACGGGCACCAAATAAAAGGATGGAATTTCTGGGAGAAAGCCTTGCTCTCATCAGTTTGCTATGGAAACAAATAGATATCTTTAAAGAAGAAGCAGGACTGAAGAACATTTGACGAAGGAAACTGCCCAGCCACACAAGCTGAGGGCTTCCGCTCTCTTTTATTTCTTTCACTGACAACTTTCCAGATTTGAACTTGAAAATAAACTTGCTATAAATTGCTTGCCAACAGTGACTGTAGGCAGATGTGGATAGAGCTCCTGCTCCGTGCTCAGCTGCTGGGGACACGGCCCCAGCCCAGCGGGGCTGTGTGAGCAATGAGCTGGCTGTGACAAACCAGCCGTGTGCACGCACTGTTACAGCTGCAGCCACGGCCCAGCTTTGCACCGCTGCTGGGAGATTCCCACCCCTCCTTCTGGAGCTGTGAGAAGTACTTAAAAAAACCCCCAAAATACTCTGCATATTCCCAGCGCACACTCAGAAGTTTGCCTGAATCTGACATGGGATCAGTACATCCATGGTGTGGCTGAGGACACTCCCAGCTTGGCCCAGGTGGCTGCGCTGGGACAGAGAGCAGCTTTATGACTTTAGTTTTGACACTTTAATTGTCACTAATTACCAAACTCACAGGTGAATCAGCCCAGGACATGTTTTAGCTGCACACAAAGTGCCTCACACCAAGTGCTGCAGTGAGGCCTGAGCACCCCTCGCTTGGGGCAGGAACCTGCGAGGAACAGGAATTCCAGGGCCTGCACATCCCTCCCCACACACCCACAGCTCCTCTGCTCCCTGGCCTGAGCCTGCACATCCCTCCCCGCACACACACAGCTCCTCTGCTCCCGGTCCTGAGCCTGCACAGCCCCGCACACACACAGCTCCTCTGCTCCCGGTCCTGAGCCTGCACAGCCCCGCACACACACAGCTCCTCTGCTCCCGGTCCTGAGCCTGCACAGCCCCGCACACACACAGCTCCTCTGCTCCCGGTCCTGAGCCTGCACAGCCCCGCACACACACAGCTCCTCTGCTCCCGGTCCTGAGCCTGCACAGCCCCGCACACACACAGCTCCTCTGCTCCCGGTCCTGAGCCTGCACAGCCCCGCACACACACAGCTCCTCTGCTCCCGGTCCTGAGCCTGCACAGCCCCGCACACACACAGCTCCTCTGCTCCCGGTCCTGAGCCTGCACAGCCCCGCACACACACAGCTCCTCTGCTCCCGGTCCTGAGCCTGCACAGCCCCGCACACACACAGCTCCTCTGCTCCCGGTCCTGAGCCTGCACAGCCCCGCACACACACAGCTCCTCTGCTCCCGGTCCTGAGCCTGCACAGCCCCGCACACACACAGCTCCTCTGCTCCCGGTCCTGAGCCTGCACAGCCCCGCACACACACAGCTCCTCTGCTCCCGGTCCTGAGCCTGCACAGCCCCGCACACACACAGCTCCTCTGCTCCCGGTCCTGAGCCTGCACAGCCCCGCACACACACAGCTCCTCTGCTCCCGGTCCTGAGCCTGCACAGCCCCGCACACACACAGCTCCTCTGCTCCCGGTCCTGAGCCTGCACAGCCCCGCACACACACAGCTCCTCTGCTCCCGGTCCTGAGCCTGCACAGCCCCGCACACACACAGCTCCTCTGCTCCCGGTCCTGAGCCTGCACAGCCCCGCACACACACAGCTCCTCTGCTCCCGGTCCTGAGCCTGCACAGCCCCGCACACACACAGCTCCTCTGCTCCCGGTCCTGAGCCTGCACAGCCCCGCACACACACAGCTCCTCTGCTCCCGGTCCTGAGCCTGCACAGCCCCGCACACACACAGCTCCTCTGCTCCCGGTCCTGAGCCTGCACAGCCCCGCACACACACAGCTCCTCTGCTCCCGGTCCTGAGCCTGCACAGCCCCGCACACACACAGCTCCTCTGCTCCCTGTCCTGAGCCTGCAGGACTGCTGAGGGATGCCTCAGCACGGTTCTGGCTCTGGCCAGCCATGCTGGTGCTTCGATCCAGGCTGGGACTTGTGCCTGATTAGGCCTTGACTTGGAAGGCAAGAGAGGGTCCCTGAGTTTCCCACATCCACGGGGGTTTTTAAATGAGAAAAGGATCACAGACACCTCCGAGCAGGCTGAGCTTCTCCCTTTCTCTGTCAGCTGCTCTGTCCCTTATTAAAACCCCTGACATGAACTAACACAGGCAGTGTTTGTTTTGCTAAAACCAGGCTGAGCTCCCTGTTGTGTTTGTGTGACACCACAGACCATCTGGAAGCACAGCTCCTGTGAAGGTGTCACCCCAAACCACCCAGGGCAGGCCTGGGCAAGGTCTGCACAAGGTTTTTTGAAGGAAGAACCTACGGCACAAAAAGCGAGGGCACTCGCTCCCCCAGACACCAGCTAGCATGGGTTTCCCACCCACACAGCCCCATTTTCCGAGCACTGCCGGTTTTCAGGAATCCACCAAAGCTGAGGGAGGTGGAGACACATCAGGGAGGGCAAAGCAGCAGCGAGAGCAGCCCCAGAGCCTGCGGGAGCCTCTCGAGCTGCTCCGCGGGCCAGGTCTGTCCCTGTGACCGAGGGTCACCGTCCCTCACTGAGCCCGGGCCCTGCAGCCAGCCTCACCCTGCAGCCAGCACCGGGCACTGCCCTGCACCCGGAGCACGGCCCAGCTGCTCCACAAGTGCCACTGCCTTGTCCCCACGTGCCCGAGGAACCCTGGTGCCACGTAAATGAGAGCAGTCTGGGCAGCAGCGAGCACCCCTGGGTGCCCGGGTGACAGCAGTGGCCCCACAGTGACGGGGGATGAGGGGCTTTGCTGCCCACAGCAGCTGGGACAAGATCTCTGGGGGAGACACGATGCTGACATCTCATATTTGTGACCAACACAGCTGCCACAGCAACTCCAAAGCCAGAAACAAATTACAAGCTGGGTAATTAAAGTTAACCAAAGAAAATCGTTAGAATGAACAAGAGGAATTATTCACATTGTCTTGCCTGTTCTTCCTCACATGTTGGAAGGGAAAAGAATATTTCACATCACCGCTGAGTGCTAAACCAAATGCAGTCCCAAGCTGAGAACACCTCCTTGGTGTGAAAATCCCACCTGGTCAGACCAGACAGGCTGCAGGGACAGGTCCCAGGTGGCCTTGGGGGCTCCTGGTGTCACCCACCACACAGCAGGGTCCCTGCAGCAGAGTCCCCCTGCCTCCAGTGGGGACTGCATGAGCACCCTGCTGCCTCCTCTGAGAGCAGTTCACACTTCCATGGAGATCAGGCCGCATCTAATGACCCAAACAGAGCTTCTCATCTCCTTGTATCACCTCCAGCACCACCACGGCAAGATAAACCAGGAAGGGCTCAGCCCAACATCCACAGCAGCCACCAGAACCTGCTCAGATAATCACCCAAAAAGGAGAGTTCTCACCGTGCTGTGCCCTCCTTGGTGGCACCCAGGTGACACCACACAGCACAGCCCCCTCTGCCACTGGGACAAACCCAGCAGCTCCAGTTTGCTGCTCCAGACTTTCCTTCTCCGCCGCTTCTCCGCCGCACTGAGGGAGTAACAAACAACGGGACTTACAGTTTACTGTGACTTTTACTTTTCTCACGTCTGGCACTGAGACGTCGTTCTCTGCACTGCACTCGTACTCCCCAGCCTGGTCTCTCGTGATTCCGTAGATGTCCAGGTACTGCCCGCTCTCAAAGGGCTTGGCTGAAATGAAATAATCACAGAAAGAACTTAACTGCAGGCCGAGCACAGAGCACCTGAAATTCAACATCTGCATAGCAGCCAGAGGGTTTAACACACACCCAAGGGAAGCTGGAGCCACTGCAGCTTCCAGCCAGGAACCCCAGCTCCAAGGAGAGCTGAAGCCCCCTCAAGCTCCTGGAGCTGACCAAAGGTTCTCTCCTGACCCATCTCCGCAGTGAAGCTCAACAAACTCCAGAGCACCAAAGCAACTCATACCTCATGGGTGTCACAGAACAGAGCAGCTGTGGCTGCCCCTGGAGTGTCCCAGGCCAGGTTGGACAGGGCTTGGAGCACCCTGGGACAGTGGAAGGTGTCCCTGCTATGGCAGGGGTGGAACAACAGGAGCTTTAAATCCCTTCCAACTCAAACCAGCCTGGGCCTCCACCATTCCTGCCTTAAAAGCTGCAGCAGCCCTGAGTGCTGATGGGTTGCAGCCCTGCCCTGCAGGACGGAGCAAAGCCAGCGGTCAGGGCCAGCCGCAGGGACCACAGGCGCTCCTGGAGCAGCTGACCCCTTCATTAAACATGAACAGCTCTCCCTGGCCGCGGGACCCGGAGCAGCGGGATCTCGCGGATTGCCGTGTCCCACAGGAGCGGGGACAGTCCGTGAGCGCTGCCCAGAGCAGGCACAGATCTGGTGGGAGACGACAGAACCAAACAGCAACGCTGGTGCCCGTGCCCGCTCTGTGCCCTGTCACCCACCAGGGCCTGCTCACAGGCAGGAGCACTGACCCAGCTCAACTGCTCATTGATCCCCACCTGACCCGGGCACGGCCAGCACGGGCGCTCCCACGGCTCCCTCATCCAGCACCTCCCAGCCTCTCCCTGCCGTGCTTCCCACCTGGCAGGGAGCGTTTGATATCCCTCACACGGAAACTGCCCCCTGCTCCCGAGTTATCCTCCCACGCCTTCCCAGCAGGGCGCCCCAGGGAACGGCCAATTAATGGGTTTGCATTCCTCACGAGGCACTCACCACATCCCAAACCCCAAAAGTTACATGTAATTATTATTTTAGCACAGCAGCTCACAGTAGCCATGACCACAGATGCTGGAAATTATAGGTCGGAGGATTTAAGAGACTTGCTGGAAGTGTTTTCCCAGCCTGAAAGCCTTTAATTGGACATTAATAACTGTGGCTTTCGGAGCTCTGGAAAAGCCCGGCGTGGGCAGTGGGGACAAGGCAGGATGGTTACATCCTGGCCATCAAGGGGTGAACTGATTGTGGATCTGCGCATGAATTCATGTTTCAAAGCGTGCAGGGGTCCCACAGCAGCTCTCCCAGCACATCCCTGGGCCTGGCAGCGCTCACCAGCACACACCAGCAAGGGCCTGGTGAGCACTGCTGGTGTGGAGGGGGAAGACAAGGCTGAAACAGGAAATTTATTGGGAACTGAAGGGAATATTCATAAAATGCAGTGAAACAGTTTGTAGGACATGAGGAAAGTTCCCCCTGCACAGGAGGCAGAACTGTGCCCCGGGCAGTGCCCAGCCCTGAGCAGACCCCAGAGGGGCTGTGGGGTCTCCTCCCTGGGGATATTCCAGAGCCATTGGGACACAATCCCGTGCCCTTTGCTCTGGGGTGGCCCTGCTGGAGCAGGGAGGTGGCACCAGAGGAGCCACTGTGGTCCCTGCCAGCCTGACCCATCCTGGGATTCTGGGCTCTGCCACCCGCTGTCCCCTCCCTGGGTCTGTGCTCACCAGCAGGGCCAGCCTGGGCTTCCCTGGCTCTGGAAAAGGGGGAATTTTGGGTTGGGTTTGGACATTAAAGCTCTGAAATACCCCCTGAGAGTCACACACTGCTCATTCGAAAGTGCAACGTTTCTCACGTAAAAATGAACTGATATCTGCGCGAATAAGCTCAGCCTGCATTAAAACTCTCATTTTCATTGCGTTTTATGAGTTATTAATGAGTTCATCTGCTTTTATTGAAAAGTAAGAAATACTTCCCATTTATCATAAAACTGTCAAAAAAGAAAAAAAAAATCCTGCTCATTTCTGTGCAATGATTTTGGACAGTTTTAGTTTGTATCTCACTAAGATTTTGATCTCGCTCTTGTTCCTCAGTTCCTTCACAAAGCCCCAATTATGTGACCATCTTAGAGTATTCTTCTCCCGACAAGTGTGCTTTAACGAGAATATTTTTTTGAAAAGGAATTTAGGAAGGCCTGAGGATTTCTAGGAATACCTTTAATTGTTCCTGAAGGGATGCTCACACTTCTGAAACAGGGCTGATAAAACGGCATTTGCCCGAGGAGCGTCCCTCAGACACCCCCGCGGCGGGGAAATGTCCCCTCACCCCGCGGGGCCGTGGCACCGGGTGTCCCTGAGCTGGGTCCTAACCCCGAATCTCCCAAGGCTGGTACTCACAAGCCCTGCTGAAAAGAAACGGCCACAATTCCCCCAGCCTGACCCCTGCAGACACCACCTTTTTCATTTCACGGAGAGCTGTGCTTTGGGCACTTCGGTTGGAAGGGATTTTATTGCTGATGCAAAGGCAGAGGGAGCAGCCCCGCCCAGCCGCTTCCACGGGGGGCTGCTGTTTGCTCCGCGGTCTTTACGCTGGTAATTAATGCCCTAATTTACTCCACACCACCTCCCCTGGAGCTCTTGGGGAGCCGCCAGCCCTGTGTTTGATATCAGGGACCATTGATTTACTGACAAGCTATGCCTTTATCAGCTGAAAAATCCCTCCAGGATAACGAGCCAGGCCATTAAATTCCTATCAAATATTAATAAAAATCCTCAGCTCCCCGAGCGGCTGCAGGAAGGGCTGACCCGCTGCAGGAAGGACTGACCCACCCAGGCCATCAGCAGTGCCCCACGAACGTCCCTGCTCTCAGGGAAGGGCTGACGGCAGAGCCTGAGGCCGCCTGAGCCATCCCGTGTCCCGGGGAATGCAGGTTTTGGGGGCTTTCCTGGAAACACCGCTGCTCCAGTGGGGCTCAGGCACTGCCCAGCCCAGCCCGAGCCCCGGTGCTGTGCCCTGGGACATCCACCCCATCCATCCCGCCGGGCTGGGACATCTCCTGGCTCCTGGTGGCTGGGAGAAGCAGGAGCCCCCGCTCAAGGGGAAGATCCAGGGCTACGGCCTTGTGCCAAGTCCCCAGCGTGGAGCTGCAGACCTCGAGCTGGGCTCTGCCTCAGGTGGCCCAGAACGGGCAGGTCACAGCAAGGCAGCAGGAGGAGGAGGAGTGTTCCCTGAAAACTCACCCAGGGGCAGGACACGAAAGCTTTGTAAAGACCCAGGGAATCTGGGCTCTCTCTATATTGACGTTTGTCAGTGGAATGTGCTGGCATTGAGGAATTCCTGTGGAAACCAGTGACAGGACAGCGACAGGACCCAGGGAATGGCTTCCCAGTGCCAGAGGGCAGGGATGGATGGGATACTGGGAAGGAATTGTTCCCTGGGAGGGGGGGAGGCCCTGGCACAGGGTGCCCAGAGCAGCTGTGGCTGCCCCTGGATCCCTGGCAGTGCCCAAGGCCAGGCTGGATGGGGCTTAGAGCAACCTGGGACAGTGGGAGGGGTCCCTGCCATGGCAGGGGTGGCACTGGATAGGCTTTGAGGTCCCTTCCAACCCAAACCATTCCAGGATTCCATGACCCAGGAGAAAATAATCCATGGGCCTGAGCTGTCTGGGCCGAAGCAGCTTGAGGAAGGAGGTCACTGCCAGGCTGTGCAAGGCCCTGCTAATTGAACCTGGAATTGCAGAGCCAGGAAAGGGCAGTGGGACAGTGAGATCCTTCACACAACGTGGTTCATTCTGGAGCAGCCTCTCGGTGTGAAGGGGAGGCGGGAGTGGAGCAGCTCCTCGCTGCTCAGAGGTTACACAGCGCACAGCTGCACTGGGGAACCTGGGGGAAACAACCTCCCCAGCAGATCTGCTCCCTGTGTGGGATTCGGCAGGGAAAAAGAAACAAGCCAGAAACTTGTTTCTAAAACTTCCAGCTTTAAAACCATCTTTAAGCAGGAGATGGAGCATTTTAAGAGTTCGCCCTTTGCACACACACAAAGCCCTGGAAATCTGATAATAATTCATGTCAGTTCAGGATCTGCAGCTTGAAAATCCAGGTTTGAAGCACTTGCACTTCACCAAAGCCCTTCTCATTTCTGTCACGCGTGGCTCCATCGGAGACGCGGCGGCTCTCGGGCAGGAGGGGCCGAACCTCTGCCTCAGATCAAGCTCTGTTTGTTTCTCAGGATTTAGGGAGAATTTTATAAATTCCTCCTTGTTTCCCCCTCAGAGAACAGGGGTGTTCTGCAGTGGTGGGGTGGGGAAGGGTCCTGCCTGCCCAGGCACCGCCTTTTGTCCGGGATGGGATGGGACGGGACGGGACGGGACGGGACGGGACGGGACGGGACGGGATGGGATGGGATGGGATGGGATGGGATGGGATGGGATGAGCTCCATCCCAATCTCTGATCCAAACTGACCCTCCTTCACCCCAAGTCCACTGTCCCGTGTCCTGTCACTGCATCCCTGAGCACTCCATCCCTTCTGCAGCTGCGGAAGCTCCCCTCGGAAAACTTTTGTCAAAACCAAAGTGGAAAAGAATTTTGATGCACAGCACCTGAATTTTGACAAGGAGGAACATTTTATCAGAGGATTTCTGAGTGTCTGCTGCTGCTGCTGCCAGCAGAGCTTTGCCCAGGCGTTGGTGGGACACAGCAGAGCTCACGCCGGAGTGGGGTCCCCGGCAGAAGCTCATCCTTTAACATTCTGCCTTCATCCCTAAACTATCGATGCTGCTCTTTGCTCGGAAATGTCAGAACAAAATAAGTAATACCTGCAATTTATTCGGGTGACATTTCAACAATACAGATTTGGAGATTACAACCTGCAGCCCGACGCTGTTACGCTGAGTGGGGAGATTTGCTGGATTTACATAATGGGGCTGTGTAATGAATATTTATATAAGGAAAGCATTTACATAATGACTGCAAGTTAAACATGCACAATAAAGATTCCAGGCCAATAATTTACGGACTAAGTTTAAAAATCACCTTGAAATGCATTTTATTTTTATTCCTACGAAAGGTTCAATTTATCTCTTGTTCAGAAAAATTGAATCCGACCTCATGCGAGTCGAGGCTGTGTTGATGTAAATCATGATCATATCCTGGAATTAGTCTACATTGAGTCATTTGTATTCAGAGATTTCAGTTCCTTATCTTTTAGCAGCAGCTTTGACAAACAATTTGAGAATATTCTAAATATGCTTCGTTAATATAATTTAGTGCTGGATTGGAGATGCGCTGCCTGCCTGGGAGCCTCATTAGTGCCGCTGGGAATTACAGCGAGGACGGGCAGAAATTGGAAAGTGCAGATGAAGCTGATGCATAGAGGGAGGCGAGGTGCTGCAGACGGAATGTCAACCACTGCAGAAATCCTGGCTTTGCAGCTCTCCTGCTGCTCTCCTGCTCACAGGCCCAGGCTGTGTTTGCTCTGCCAAGGGCTGCGGTGCCATTTGTACCTGCCTGCCCCCGGGCACGGGCATGGGAACGTCCTGCTGCGTGTGGGCACAGAGCGTTCCCTGCCAGCTCCTGGCATGTTTGACACAATTTCTGAGCAAGGAGCTGTCTGGACCCTGTGTTCTCCCTCTCCAGGCCCAGCTGTGGCTGTGAATCCGCAGGGGACACCCAGGGCACGTCCCCAGGCACAGAGTCCCAGGATCCCTGAGGCTGGAAGTGGCCAAGGCCAGGCTGGCTGGGGCTTGGAGCACGGAACACAGCTGGGGGGGGTCACTGAAAGCCCTCCTGATTCCCTGCATTAATTTCCACAGAGTCATTCAAGGGGAAAGACCCCCTGAGCCCCGGAGCACTGCCAAGGCCACCCCTGACCATGTCCCCAAGTGCCACCTTTCCTTTTGCCTGAACTCCCGATGAGGATGCTCTGCATCCCCCTCAGCCCCTGCTCCAGCCTGAGTGCAGTAATTCTCCTTTTCTCCTTTTCCCTCTCCAGGAACACCACCCCAGCTCCTTCTGCAGCCACTCAAATGCTTTAAGCCATTACTCCAAAGTATCACCACGGTTTCTAATAAAATTTTATTTGACATTTAGTTAAAATCCATTTTCTGCTACAACTGAATTTTTCCTCCAGTCCCTTGATGGACACTTCAAGCCAAATTCATTGTCATTGTTTTAAAGGTCAAAAGTGAGGGTTTTTTCCCAGATCTTGCTTTGTAAAGCCAACTGTTCCTCAGGATTATGAGAGGCTGTGACAGCCCTTGGAGCCCTTCTTGCCTGTAATTACACGGATTTCATACAGGCTGGGGGAGCAAAGAAATCCCTCACTGCAGTGCCACTCTGACTGCAGAGTCCCAGTAACAGCACCAGTGCAGTTCCAGTCGTGCAGCTGGGACGGGCCAGGGAGCAGCTGCTCTGAGGAGCACAAAGCCACGCTCCTTTCCAGAGCAGGGATCTCCCACAGCCCCTGCTTTGCTCACAGGGAGCAGCTGCGGTGGCCCTGCACCAAGCCAGCAGTGGGGAGAAGCCTCTAACGCCGGCCAAAACTCCTCCTGTCAGTGTGTCAGGAGGAGTCAAAGGGATAAATGGGAACTTCAAACTGCAGTGGTACTTTGAGTTGCCATTTTCTTTACAATTTTTCATACCTCTCATTTGATTCGTTCAGCAAAACCATTCGAATAAACTGTATCATGGAGTAATGGTTCAGTGGTGTGGAATCCTGGAATATCCTGAGGGAGGCACCCAGCAGGATCACGAGTCCAGCTCCCAACCCAGACACCCCAACAATCCCACCCTGTACCCGTGGAAGAGGTGACAGTAAATGAAACCTGCTGCGTGACCTGTTCCTGTGTTTAACTCTCACATCCCCCATTTCTAGAGAGCCCCACGTGCTCCTCCTTTGGTCCTTGCTTGGATTTTAACTGGAATTTTTTGATCCGTGACTCTTACAACACACTTAAAACTATAAATTCACATTTAGGGTGCCCTGTCCTCACTCCTGTGTTACGGCACCATCCCAGTTTTCCCTGATCTCACCCCGTGTGCTTCCCACAGGTCTGGAAGGACACACCCTTTGGTGCTGCCCCAGCCCCCAGGGACTCACCGGAGGGGGAGATGTGTCTCCAGGAGATGGAGGGCTCTGGTTTCCCCGTGGCCAGGCACACCAGGGTGACGTTGCTCCCCTCGTTCACAACGATGTCACTGGAGATCCGGAGTATCTTCGGAGAGACTGCAAGGAGACAGGAGAGAGGGTCACAGAAGGGAAGCTGCTGCCGCGGGACACCTGGGCTGCCATCAGGGATAAAACACAGGCAGGTGTTGAAAGAGAACTGCAAAACCTCCTTTAGGGGAGCCCAGCCCTTTCCATCACACTCAGGAACTCAGCCCTGGATTCCAAGCACTACAACCAAAAGGCAGCAATCTGCTGTTTGTGCAAAGCAGGAGCTGCCGGAGAGCTCCCGGGGACACGGATGCTCCTGCCGAAGGGAAGGCTGAGCTTGCTCCTGACAGTTTGCAAAGAAGGCAAAGTTAAGTTTTTCTGGTACTTTCAGAAATAATGATGCTGTTCCAGCCACTCCGTGTGCCCCTGGAGAGTCCGAGCTGCTCGTGGAGACGACTAAAGCACATTTATTTTGTTGTTTCCTCTTGCTTTGGGGCTTGTCCATTCTCCTAACCCAAGTGCCTGTCCAGCTGGAGCTTTTCTGTCCCAGTGTCTCCCTGGTTTTGCTGTGTCCCAGCCCAAAGCCCCCACCTGACCCCGTACCTGTGCCTGTACATCCCTCAGGGCCCGGAAAGCCCAGAGCTCTTCCCTGGGCACGGGCTGGGGCTGAGCACTTTGGGATCTCCCCTGGCTGATGTTCTCCAGCCTTTTCCCTGACCCAGAGACTGGAACGAGCTGGGGTCAGACAGACTAAAACAAGCTGGGAATTCCCAGTGCTTGCACCTCTGCATTTGTGAGCAAAGACATGAAAAGCGTGTGGGGAGTAATTCTAATTAGCAGAGAAACCTTAGGGAGAGGTGTGGGGAGGGTTGATCCCAGTTCCTCTTCTCCAGAATCGCAAAAACCTTTAGGATTTTGGGCTGCATCCCCACCTCACCATGCTAATTTGACGTTTTTCCCAGTTTCCTACCGAGGCAATGAACACAGCAGGGGGAGAAGAGATGCTGCTCCCAGCAGCTCCACTGCCCCTTTCCTCCGGGAATTGATGCCTTGAGCAGCCCACCTGTGCCAACGCTCCTGCAGCCCTGACTGCGAGCTGGAGTCAGCAAAACCCCTTCCAGCACATTCCTGAGCCCTCCCGCCCCCCGGGACCGGAGCCCCAGGATTCTGTGGAGCTCCTTCCCTTTCCCACACCCCTGATGTCGCCGCTCCAGGGACTGGCACGGGCAGGACGCTCCAGCTTTTGGCACACGGGGGGAATTTGCTCTTCCAAACATATTTTGTGCTCCTTCCTGCGAATCCCAGCACAGAACATTTTCACCCAAAGGACAAATCAACACCCTCACTTCTCCTCCTGCAGCTGTTGGGAGCCCTGGGATGGGATGCCCAGTCCCAGCCGGCAGCACTGCAGGGCTGCAGCCACAGGGACACAGCATCCAACACTGCCCAGCACTGCTGGATCATGGAACTGGGCAATCCCAGACTGGGCTGGGCTGGAAGGGACCTCAAAGCCCATCCAGTGCCACCCCTGCCATGGCAGGGACACCTCCCACTGTCCCAGGCTGCTCCCAGCCCTGTCCAGCCTGGCCTTGGGCACTGCCAGGGATCCAGGGGCAGCCACAGCTGCTCTGGGCACCCTGTGCCAGGGCCTGCCCTCCCTCCCAGGGAACAATTCCTTCCCAATATCCATCTAACCCTGCCCTCTGGCAGTGGGAAGCCATTCCCTGTGTCCTGTCCCTCCATGCCTTGTCCCTCTGCAGCTCTCCTGGAGCCCCTTCAGGCCCTGCCAGGGGCTCTGAGCTCTCCCTGGAGCCTTCTCCTCTCCAGCTCTCCCAGCCTGGCTCCAGAGGGGCTCCAGCCCTGGCGCAGCTCCGTGCTCTCCCCCAGACCCAGCCCAGGCTGTCAGACAGGCACAAACCCTCTCCAGGTTTTGCTGAAGCCGGGAAGGACTGACCCACAAGAAATGTGCAGGCTTTTGTTGGGTTTTGAGGCTCCTCACCAGCAACTCTCCCGTCTTTCTAAGGGAAGATTTGAGCTGTGACATGGTAGAAGGTGGAGAATTTTCCCGACTTAGAGAATGCAGATTAAGTGATTTCCTCTTAAGTACGAGCTTTGTTCAGTTCCTAATTGACTGGGCTCTTCTTTAATCTGGGCTTTACAGCGAGGAAATTAAATCAAACCTCGTTGAAGATGTCTGTAAGTCTCGTTAGGATGACACTGAGCAGGTCACAGCATTGATGCATTTCCAAAATAGAATTAGAAAAGAAATGAATCTGAGAGGTCCATTAATTAAAATAACCCCAAATAAGCACAAACTGCAGCCCTGCTGCACAATGTAATCCTGTAAAATGACAGAAGTGATACAATCTGATCCGGGGCTCCTGGCAAATTGTAGATGTTATTATTGTCAGTGATTTCCTAGGAAGATCATCCTTCCCAGGATAGAAATTGGCTTCCATCACATTTCTGGAGCCTCACAGTTTGAGACAAATCAGGATTTCTGCCGTATCAGTATGCTGCTAATTTTTCTGCTATTTACGGGCTGATAGGGATCATTACATTCAGATCACTAAAATCTGTGGAATTTAGTAATTATGACTCAAATATGTGTGCAGCATCGCGATGGAATGTTAATATTTATTAAGAATTAAAAAATGTTTGTTTTGCGTCCGTATTTCTTCCCACACCCCTAAAGACTCTGATCCAGGAGCAGATTTAGCATTTAAAATCTGCTCTGCTGAGCTTGGAGCGCACATTAAACCCATCACAGAGCTACTCCCCACTTCAACACTCCAGCCTCCCACCCAGATCACGTGGAGCTGTGAAGGTCAGGAAAAAAATTAAATAAAGCAGCAAATAAACATTTATTCAGTAAATGGATTAACAGAAGGCCGAAGAAATGGGATAATAAACAAGGATGAAAGAGGAATTAAACTCCCAAGGAAATTTGGTGCGGGGGTCCAACATGAAAACTGCTTTGCAGTCACCTGGCTTTTTCTTTTTTAATGTTTTTAAACTAAACCCTTCCCTTCTTGGACATTGTTTTTAAATTCAACCTCCCCTTTTTGGACAGGGTGTGTGACCACAGGCCCGGGGAGCTGCTGCAGGGGGACGGTGCAGAGAACCGGGGATGTTCAGCTGTGAGAGGAGAGGGCTCGGGAGAGACCCGAGTTCTGCTTGTCCCGGGATTTACGGGCCGGCTGCGAGGCAGGGGGAGACCCTTTGCTGAGTTCAGCCCAGCGGGTCGCTGGGGATTTTGGAGTTGTTTGTCAGGGATGTGACTCAGGAGGCCCCGGCTGGGCTGACACGCCCCACAATTCCACAATTCCAAAATTCCACAATTCCCTCCCCTGGTGCACCCCTGGCAGCAGCAGGACCTGCCCACGGCCCGTGGGGCTGCACCCCTGAGCCCTCCCTGCTGCAGTGGCACTGTTATAAATAAGAAACCAGATCATCGATTTAACAATTACCTATTCATTTTATACTTCATTGTAGTTTATTATTCGTTACCTGAATGTTATATTTCCTCCTTTATTAACAGTTACTGCTGATTACCCTGTTGTTGTAAAAAACCCCACTCCTGTAAGCTACTCCTTATCACATATGTTAAGGTAAGGAATTTATGGCCCCCTTACCCTTTCCCTGTTCCCCAGCTACCCTGCCCAAGCCTATCTGAAGATACCAGAGAGAAGAAAAAAACAGAAAACCTGATATGCAAACGAAAGCCCAAAGGACTCTTGGGAGAACCAACAAACCCCTAGAAACAACGAGGTAAAAGCGAGCCAACGAACTTTTTAAGAAAAATCAACCCAATTACACTCCTTCAGTTAGAAGGAGAACATCACCTGCCCAGCTTTTGGGTTTCCTTTTTGGTCACCACAAACAGTAAAAGGGCTGACTGAGAGCACCCCCCCCCGATGAAGAGCTGAAATTGCCTTCCTGGCCACTCCCCTGTGAGGAGAGCAGGCCCGGCTTTATCCCTGTGAGTGGCAAGGCCGAATTCCTCCTCCCCCACGTCGGAGCCGGGAGCAGCGGAGGTGTGCGCAGCCTGCCGGGCACCCAACCCAAGCTGATCACTTTTAATAAAGGCTTTTAAAGGACCCGCAGTCCTGCCCGTACTCATTTCAGCACCTCGGGGACCCCATGGGCTGAGCTGGCTGAGGGAAGGGCTGCAAGCAGCCCCTGGATTCTCCGCAGGGACAGAATGAAGCACCCCCTGCTCTCCCCGCGTGCAGATTGATCTCATTAACACGGGGAAGAGCTGGAAATCACTGACAGGACACAGGAAATAGATTCCTGTTCTTTTTATGGCTTGGACACAATAATTAGTTTTTATGACAAATCCATGGAAAAATTAAAATGTGCTTATGAGGGTGATTAAAGGCAGGGCTGAGCTCCGCTCCCACTAATTGAGAATCCATTGGAGAGCCCAGCTTGCACTCAGCACATCCCCCAGCAGCTGGGAGCCTTCCCTGCCACAACCCAGCCTCTGCCCCCCGTGCTCAGGAGTGTCAGCACCTGCACTCGCATGGCGAGGAACCCTGAATTCCCATTCCGTCCTTCTCCTATTCTTCCCATTTTAATCAGAAGGATGAAAAAACTTGTGCCTGAAAAACCAGACACAGCCAGAATAGTCAAATCATGGAATTATGGAATCACTGAAGTTGGAAAAGACCTCTAAGATCATCAAGTCCAACCATCACTTTGAGGGAAAAAAAAAAGGGGGGAAAACACAACAGTGAATCAAAGGAAAGATTTAAGGAAAAAACCAAACCCAACGCAGGTTGCAATGGAACAGTTAAATATAGTTAAAATAGTTCAGGATTGCAGAGGATCCCCTGAAAAGCTGGACTCTGCAAGGCTCATCCTCAGCCAGGTGGATGGGGAAGCAGAGTCCTGTGCTGCAAAATCCAGAATAGCCATAAATGAGCTGCTTGGGTTGCTCCCAGAAACAGGGAACCACTGCAGGGATGTAAACATCCTGAATTTTGTCAAGGTTTTCAAATGATTTATGTCATAAAATCCCAAAATCCCGGACTGGGTTGGGCTGGGAGCAACCTCAAAGCCCACCCAGTGCCACCCCTGCCCTGGCAGGGACACCTCCCACTGTCCCAGGCTGCTCCCAGCCCCAGTGTCCAGCCTGGCCTTGGGCACTGCCAGGGATCCAGGGGCAGCCACAGCTGCTCTGGGCACCCTGTGCCAGGGCCTGCCCACCCTCCCAGGGAACAATTCCTTCCCAATATCCCATCCAGCCCTGCCCTCTGGCAGTGGGAAGCCATTCCCTGTGTCCTGTCCCTCCATGCCTTGTAAAATAAATCCTCCCCCTCCTTGGCAAACCCAGGCACTGTTTTCATCCTCAGCCCTGGAAACAACATTGATCCCCTAAACACTGAATGCCACACCCCAAATCCCTGATTTTAAGCTAAAACCAGCCCTAAACATCTCCAAAAATGATTTCCAACAAACTCCTTTGTGTAGTTGAACATCTTGCACCCTAAGTATTGATCATAAAAAAGATAATTGTGCATTAAGAGTAGTAAAATTATTTATCTATACTTACTGAAAATTGCTCTGGTTTTTATACTTCTTATCCTTTTTTTCATTTCATACTCAGATGAGCTCACTATTTACTGAGTTCCTAAATGCCCCCACCACAAAAATAATTTCCAGAGTATCTTTAACACAGCTTTTAAATCAGGAGAGCTGTGAAAGCAGGAGCCCCCAGCCTGTGCTGGCACAATCCCTCCCTTCTGACAATCAGTCACCAGCGGGGAGAGCTCAGAACCCTTTTGCTTTTGCATTTCCATGATTAGTTCCTCGAGGCACTTTGATTGAAGAGCGTTGCCTAAAGGTCCCCACCTCCTCCTAATTAAACACAATTTGTCTCAAACACAGCAGCTTTGGCAAAGTGGGGCCGAGGAAATAAATGATGGGTGGGCTGGGAAGAGGAATGGTTTGATCTTGAGCCTTCATTTATTTCCAATCCCTGGCAGCGCTGAGGCGTGAGAAAAGGTCTCACGGAAGTGGCACTCGTGTAAGGTTGGGATGAATCTCTTACCTCCTTGACATCCACAGCAGGATAACCATAATCTCTATAAATTAATGGGATATCGTCAGTGACTAGAACTTCATTTTCACCTGTTTTCTGTGGTCAGTTTATTTTAGACCGATTTGAAGATTAATCTTAAATCTGCCCAGTGTTATAAATGCATAGTGTGTTGTTGGCTTTCTGCAGGCATGATGAATATTATATAGTGTTCAGATGAATATTATATAGTGTTAGAAATGCTTTTGCTGTAGCAAAGACTTCAGCAAGTATGTTTCAGCTACCTGAACGGGTAAGATAACCTCCAAGAGGACAGAGGATGGGGCCCTCAAACTGCTATCAACACCCTGTGTGAAGGACAAGAGAGGCCCAGAGCTACTATCAGTTCTCTTCGTAAAAGATGAAGCGGCCCAAAACCTGTTATCAGCACTATGCGTGGACTATAATGAAGCTCAAAGCTGTTATCAACCCCCACTGTCTGTGGAATTAAAGAACCCAAGCCCAGAGATCAAGAGAAATAAAACCGCAAGGCCAGGAAATGCGCGTGCTCTAAAAAGGCGGACCCAAGGCGTGTCCATGCAGAACTGTTCCTGGAAAAGTTTGAATATGCATAAAGAATAGACAGCAAGAACGGTATAAAAAGAGACTGCCCCAGGTCTCAGGTGTGCTCTTGGCTGGGAGCCAAGAGTACCCAGCGCTGTAACTTTTGCTTTATTGTTCATGTCTCTCATTGTCTTTTTATTAAAACTTTTAAATTCTCACAGGAAAGTGAACATCATTTTTCACACCAGCTTCAGGGAGGATTCCTCACCCAGAATAAACGTTCTGAGGGTATGGGTGGAAAAGGAACGGTCCTGCCTGGGCATTCCGTGCCAGTGGGATGAGATCGCTGTCCGTGGGTTGTGCCTTGTGGCCGTTCCTCCTGGCAGGGCGGGCGAGCCGTCCCAGTGGGACGTTCCTGGACCACCGAGCCCGAGGAGCAGGAGGGGCAGCTCAGCTTTTCCCAGCCCCTGGAAAAGCTCTCAGACGCACCACGAGCCCCTTTCAGCCAGCAGCACTCTGCAATCAGAGCTCTGCTAACGGATTAATCATGGAAATGGAGCCAAAAAGTTACAAAGGGCAAAAATAATAATAAAAAAGCAACCTCCTGGTGGCTGAAGCCAAAGCCCTCCCAGCTGGGCACTGATTGCTGGCTGGGCAGGGCCCGGCCCGCAGAGCAGCCCCATTGTTGGAGCTCATTAACACACAGGGGTGGGACAGGGCTCCGGAAAAGCAGGGATGGCTTTCCATTCATCACCAGTTCGGAGGTGAGTTGTCCAATTATTTCCTAGGCCCTGGCACAGGGTGCCCAGAGCAGCTGTGGCTGCCCCTGGAGCCCTGGCAGTGCCCAAGGCCAGGCTGGACACTGGGGCTAAAGCAGAACGATCATGAATATGGAAATAGTCAAAGGTTGGAATGATACAAGATTTTACCTGGTTAAAACCAGAGCTCCCCTGGATTCATTTTATAACCAGCGGGGTAATTGCTCAGACAAGACAGGAGGAAAAGAGTTCACCCAGGATAAGAAAGGAACAACTGGGTCGGACAGGAGAAACATTTTTCAGTTAAAACACAGCCTGAATAAATCTGAATAAACCAGTCAGAACCTCAAAAACCTCCTGGTCACAGGAGGCTCCTGAAGATCTCTGTGATTAAGCAGTTGCAGAGTGAAAGAGGACAGTGAAATACCAGCAAAGCCCCATAAATATCCCAGCACATAGATGAGTTCCATCAGTGAGGCACCAGCAAACACCTCCACCTTCCCCAGGCTGCCAAAACCATCCCCAGCTCCTCCTTCCTTCCTGTGCCATCAGCCTCGGGTGGCACGGGCCCTGTTCCTCCAGAAGGTGTCATAAGCTGCTGTTATTACATACGGACACGCACGTTATCCCCTTAAAACCCCACTGTTCCCCTTTCCAGACCACAGCCTAAATCCTACAAGGTTCGATTTCCAACCAACAGCGAGAGCACCATTGTTTGCTCAGCCAGAAAAGCAATAAAATGTAATAATTCCAAATAAACTCGGATTTCCCCTTCTTTGTCCTCGCAGACAAAGCAAGAGCCTCACCCAGGGTGTGCAGGCTGCTGACTGCTGAAGGGGCTGTGCGAGTTTAGAGTCAGAAAATCGTGGCATTATGGAATATCCTGAGTTGGAGGCACCCCCAAGGATCATTCAATCCAACTCCAGCTGCACAGACACCCCAACAACCCCACCCTGTGCTCCTGGAGCTGTGGCAGCCTTGGGGAGCCTGTTCAGTGCCCACCGCCCTCTGGGGGAAGGGCCTTTCCCTAAAATCCAACCTAACCCTCCCTGGCCCAGCTCCAGCCGTTCCTGTTCCTGTCCCAGGAGTGGGAGCTGTCCCTGGCTGCCCCTCGGGGGGAATTTGTACGCTCAAATATGGATGTACATCTTTTAAAGACAAAGTCCAACGTAAGTGGGCGAAGGGATTTTCACTGAAGGATTTCTGCAACACAGTAAGTGCCAAGAAAAGGATTCTAGACTAGAAAATTAGAGGTAAAACCTCATCACTGCTCCTTACAGGCAAAATGAGAATATTAGAGGGTTGTGACAGGCAAACAGTGATATACCTGTTGCTGCTCGTGTTGTCGCAGGGACTAAATAAAAGAGCTGTAATGATTTGAGATGATTTCTTGTAACTCTGCATTTTTCCTTTTGGAGAATTCTACAGGTTCAGTCTCTCTCCAGCGAGGCTGAATGACAGATTTACATCGTATTCCCAAGATAGTTATTAAAATAATTTCCCTTGACAGTTCTCTGGCTGCATCACTCCCCCTTCTCTGTATCCCAACCATATGGCTCTGCTTACTTCCCATCTTCAGCATTTTGCTCTGATGTGAAAAGCAATTCCTCGTCCTTTCCTCTCAGCCCCGGCTCGCTCCCGCCCGTTACAGCGAGCGCAGACCCACAGAATATTCGGGGCTGGAAGGGACCCCCAGGCACCATCGAGTCCAAATCCTCAGGGAATTCCACCACAGAGCTGCGCCCAGGGCTGGAGCCCCTCTGCTCTGGAGCCTGGCTGGGAGAGCTGGGGGTGCTCACCTGGAGAGGAGAAGGCTCCAGGGAGAGCTCAGAGCCCCTGGCAGGGCCTGAAGGGGCTCCAGGAGAGCTCAGAGGGACTGGGGACAAGGGCTGGAGGGACAGGACACAGGGAATGGCTCCCACTGCCAGAGGGCAGGGCTGGATGAGATATTGGGCAGGAATTGTTCCCTGGGAGGGTGGGCAGGCCCTGGCACAGGGTGCCCAGAGCAGCTGGGGCTGCCCCTGGATCCCTGGCAGTGCCCAAGGCCAGGCTGGATGGGGCTGGGAGCAGCCTGGGACAGTGGGAGGTGTCCCTGCCAGGGCAGGGGTGGCACTGGGTAGGATTTAAGGTCCTTCCCAGCCCAAACCAGTCTGGGATTTTATGACCCGGCAGTTCAGTTACACAAACCCACCCTGGATGTCACTGCCTTCCCCGTCCCTTTCTCCTCACCTCACTGGAGAGCCCAGGGAAGGGACCCCACCATCCCCACGGCCCCTCGCACCCTGATGTGATTTCCACTGTGAAGCAGCTGCTTTTCTCTGTGAGAATTCCCTGTGAGAATTCCCTGTGAGAATTCCCTGCCCTCAGGGATGGACCCGTCCCCTTTCTGGTGCAATCAGACAGCAAAGGGAGGAAGGTTCCAACCATTTCCAAGCCAAGCACTGCATCTCCAGCTGCCCTTTCCCTGCAGGACCCGAGCTGCTGTCCTGGACTCACTGCACGGCCACCCCAGCTCTGCTGAAGTGCTGCTGCCTGGGAAGTTCCCCTCATTTGTGTATTTGATTTCTCCCTGAGACTCCTGTCTGGTTCTGTCCATATTGAATTTCCCCTCATTGATTCCAGAGCACTCTGAAATCCTTCATTCGGGGTTTGAAGCCTGTTGTCACAAGCACTTGCACTTGGATGTCACTGGCAAATTACAGAGCTGTATTCTCTAGCACCTCACCCCATTCATCCACTGAAATCCCTCTTAAACCCTTCGGGGATCGCCAGGGGCCGTTCAGAGCGTGCTTCCCTCGGGACAGTGAATCCCTGACAGCCATTCCCTCGGGAATATTCTTCACAAGCTGTGCACCCACCTGGCAGCGGTTTGGTCTGGCTGTCTCTGATTTTGGGCACAGAAAGCCAGGACCAGTTGTGTTTGCAGCACTCCAGCATCGAGGTGTGACTGCCTGGGCCTTCCCTCGATGGGGGACACCTCTGAGAGGGAAATTCGGCTGCTCTTGGTGGGGTCAGCATTAAAAGTTACTGCTGCTCATTCATCTCCCATTGCCCTGCGATGGTTTATGAGATTCCCTCTTCCCAACAGGTTAAATCCAAGCTCTCTTTTGTGCATTTTCTGGAGTCTTCTGTTCACAGTTTTTTCCTTAAAACTAAAGACTGGGGTTCATCCTCCACCCAAAGAATTGTCGGGATTCAGGGACAGCTTTCAGAGGTTCAAGGATGGATCGTGCCAGTTCACGTGATGATGGACTTCCCATCCCTGGCGGTGTCCCAGGCCAGGCTGGACGGGGCTGGGAGCAGCCTGGGAGAGTGGAAGGTGTCCCTGCTCATGGTAGGGGTGGGACAGGGTGGGATTTAAGGTCCCTCCCAACCCAACCCAGGCTGGGATTCTGTGATGCTCCTCAGAATTTAATTTGATCTTTCCCTGCTTTGCTCCCCAGTTCCCTGGTGGAGGCAGCCCAGAGGGAACTCTGGTGTCTGCACATGGAAACTTCTGCTTTGCCTTGGCTCCAGCCTCCATGGATGGAGGTGGAAGAGAAGGAGGAGGAGGAGGAAGAGGAGGAGGAGGAGGAGGAGGAAGAGGAGGAGGATGCATCACCATGGGTGGATCAGAGGAAGGAGGGGGACCCAGCAGCTGGCTGCCCCCAGTGCCCTGAGCTCAGCTCCCCCCTGAAGCTCTGGGACAGGTCAGGTCCCCAGGACCGTCCCCAGGAATTCCCACATGCTGAGGGATGCCTCTTGCTATCCCTTCACATCCCATCTGACCCGGGAAAATGGTTCTCTGGTCGTGCTGAACACAAATACACCCTGAGCAAGTCTGCAATGCCTTGGCTCAGTCCAAAGGAGGAAAGGCTTGTTCCCTGGATTAAGTCAGTGGATACAAATTTATTCAGTATTTATTTTTGTTCTCACTACAAAGCCTAGAAATTAGTAATCATTATCTAACATTGAAACTTAGAACTGCTTTCCACATTATTAATTCCTCCCCTTGAGCTGCTGCAGAACTGCCCCCATCCCACGGAAATGCGCTGGGAGTGGTGTGATTTAATCTTCCTGATGTTCCAGTGACATGGGAGCTGTTGGTATTAATGGGGATTAATGACGTTATTAATATTCATATTCTACAGGCAGTTAACACCGAATTAACATCAAACTGTTGCCTGCCCAGCAGTTTTTGGATGCCTGACCAGAGACAGCACACGCAGCATCTTCTGTTCCCCCGCTTTGCTGCAGCACTCAGCGGCCACAGGATTTCTCTGCAGGAAACGCGGTGGGAGTTCAGCTTCTCCCCAGCGTGCCCAGCCCAGCCCAGCCCAGCCCGGCCTGGAGGTGCTGCGGGGATCGCCGTGCCCCTGGTCAGTGGGGAGAGCACACTTTGCATGGAGCCCTGTCTGATAACGGGGTTTTAACCAGCCGAGCCCTTCAGCGGTGCCTGAGCGCGCTCCCCGGGCCAGGAGCGTTTGAGAACCAACAGCAGCTCCCTCGCAGGGCACCTCACTCGACTGAGAAAGGGCCAGGAGAAAACTCCCCCAAAATTTCATCCTCGGAACGGCAGCCACAGGTGCAGCTCCTGCTCCCCCCGTTCACTGACGGACACGGCCCGACGGGCACCCGGAACGGCCCCGCTCACAGGGACCAGCGGGAGTGAAAAATGGACACGGATCCCGCGCACTGTCCCTATAAATTACACCGGTTATTAAAGACTCCAATAACAAGGCATAAATCAAACCTGCAGAAGGATCATGGGCAGCTGGAGCAGGCAGCTCGCTCCAGGGAAGGGTGCTGCTGGAGCTGAGTGCTCCAAACCCTGATTAATTAGTGCCCAGCTAATGACTCTGCCTTGATCCTGCAGAGCAGCACTTGCCATCGGAGCGGAGAACGACAGCAGGGGCTTCTCTCTGCTGGGGCACCACGGCCTCAGCACCCAGAAATCAATCAATCAATCCATCAATCAATCAATCAATCAATCAACCAATCAATCAATCACCATCTCAATTAAGTCATGGTAATTGGAAGTTAAAAACCACTGAGCATGTTCTGTTGGCCCAGCCACCGATGGGGGCCAGGATCCCCTTGGGACACAGGCCAGTGAATGCCAGGAGCTTCAGTGGGACTGGATCAACTCCACGGGTGTCCTTGGTTACCCCGTGCCCAGTAATTCCATCGGGAGGTCAGTGTGAGCCACAAGGAGAGAGCCACAGAAACTGCCCTGAGAGCCTTTGGTGTGCCCAGGCTGACCCACAGGGGAGCACCAACCTGCTGCATAACACAGCCCCCTGGAAATCACAGAATCAGGGGATCCCACATCGGTTTGGGTTGGGAGGGACCTTAAAATTCACCTCGTTCCACGTCTGCCATGGCAGGGACACCTCCCACTGTCCCAGGCTGCTCCCAGCCCTGTCCAGCCTGGCCTTGGGCACTGCCAGGGATCCAGGGGCAGCCACAGCTGCTCTGGGCACCCTGTGCCAGGCCCTGCCCACCCTCCCAGGGAAGTGATGTCACAATCACATTATTCCCAAAAAATCCCCCCAAATAATAAAGCCAATCAAAATGTGTCCGTGAAGAAGTGAAAACCACACAGCCCATAAGTAACCATTTCCATGAGCTCTCAGGGATACCAGGATGTGTACTGGAGATTGTTTCCCATCCTGTGAGTGAGCAGGAGCAGCTTGTTTCCATAAATCAATGGGAGCTTTGAACAAGGAATGATTTCTTGTTCCCCTAAAGGACTCTGGGTATCTGTGCTGAGCAGAGTTATGAAGGAAATAATTTGCCACAGCTCACGGCTTCTGACTGGGATGGGATTTAAAGCCCGGATGATGAAGCCAGAAACCACAGCGAGTTCTGGAGGTTGCTCCGGGAGCGTTCAGGCGCCGGGGAAGTGCCTCAGTCTGCCGGGCACAGAATTCCCGGGTGCTCCCGTCACCATCAGAGAGAGGCAGAGTGAGGGGAGGGAACTGAACGCAGGCACTGCAGGGGGAGGGTCGGACCGGGGCAGCTCCTGGGGCAAAGGGGCCGAACCCCCGAGCACAAACCAGAGGCCTTTGATGGCTGCACAGGTGGAGGCGCCTTGGGAAAAGGGATCACAGGAATTCTGCCCAAAATGGAGGAATTTTGCGTCTGCATGCTGGGAGCCAGGGAGAAGTGCAAAGGCAGAACTGTTAAAGCCTCATTTAACAGGAAGTTTGTATTTTAGTGGGACAGAAACTCTGCAGAAAGGGGCTTGATTAAAAAGAGATGCAGGAGGAGACTCAGGGCAAAGGCTTTCAAATCCCAAACCTGGGCCAAGGAAAGTTCCACTCAGAGATTGCTGTCATCACATCCAGGGATTCGGGAATATTTATGGGCAAAATATTTGAGCGCACTTACTACATCCAATTCAGTGGGAACAGAAAACAAAGCCTCTGCTTTGAAGTGTTTCGAACAGAGAGACTTTTTCTCCAAACCAACCCTTTCACTGTGTAATGGAACGCTTGTGTTAATTATAATTCCTTTTGCCAGGATCTGCTTTACATAACAAAGCTAATCTGCCAACTATTAAGGAAATTTCCCCGTTTGCTCTTACAGATGATAGAAGGGGAAATAATATCATGTTTTAAATGCAAAGCGGGGATGATTCAAATTTCAGTCTAAATAAAATAAGAACATTTCTGAATCCCGAAGACAACAAAACAAGTAATCCACGGGGGTCAACAGAATAACTCACAATTCTCTACTTGAGCCTTTAGTATCACAAAGCTTTCTATAAGTAAGCAAAATTTAGCTGTTTATTCTGCTCCCTGTAACGTCTTCAGCACCGCTGGCCTTGAGGCAGGTTTGGAATCAGAGGCTTAGGAACGCTCCGGTTTTATCCAGCTCCTGAAGTGCCTCTTTATCCATTCAAATCTGCACACTCACATTCAAGTTCACGTCTCTCCTGTGAGATTTTTGTTTAATCCTTTCCTTATAAATGAACGTATTAACCTGAAGGGAGAAATGTTCACAACATCAGGTGGGGGGAAAAAAAAAAAAAAGATTGCCAAAACCCGCCGTAAAAGAATAGATTCAGTGCGTGCATCTCCTTGAGCACAGCATTCAAAACGTACCCGTGGGGCTGTGCTGGGCTGCCTGCAAAAATTCCCGAGCTTTTATCCGAATAGCTGGGATAAAAGAGCTGTGATAAGTAGGTATAATAGGAGTTGGAGTCATATTATGGGATTGTGTTACAAATCAATGCTGTGTGGTTTCACTCTGCTGTAGTTTCCTCGTCTGGAGCTAAAGATCTTGTGCTATTTATTATCCTTGTTCCTGCCTCACAAATTACAGCGTGCAGGAACAGAGCCCCGGTGATTTCAGTCACGGAGTTCGCGTCGTGCGGCTCCTGCGAGGAAACTCCTCAGAACGTCTCCCTGCCAGATCTGCTCCCAGAGACCAACATGGAACGTCTCCTGGTTGGGATTGAAGGGAAGCTCATCGATCCCAGGCACCCAGGGGAAAGGGAGAGAAAATCAGGGAATCACAGAGTCCTTCGGGTTGGAAGAGCCCTCCCAGAGCATGGAGTCCAACTGCTCCCAGCACTGCCAAGGCCGCTCTTGACCATGTCCCCAAGTGCCACACCCACGTTGTTATAAATAAGAGACCAGATCATCGATTTAACAATTACCTATTCATTTTATACTTCATTGTAGTTTATTATTCGCTACCTGAATGTTATATTTCCTCCTTTATTAACAGTTACTGATAATTACCCCGTTGTTGTAAAAAAACCCCACTTGTTGTACCTTACTCCTTATCAGCGCATACTGATGTAGGAATTTGTGGTCCCCTTACCCTTCCCCCGTTGCCCAGCTACTCACCCCAGGCCTGCCTGAAAATACCAGAGAGAAGAAGAAACCAGAAAACCTGATATGCAAATGAAAGCCTAAAGGACTCTTGGGAGAACCAACAAACCCCTAGAAACAACAAGTTAAAAGTGAGCCAACGAACTTTTTAAGAAAAATCAACCCAATTACACAATCAATTAGAAAGAGGACTACCACCTGGCCAGCTTCTGGGTTTCCTATTGATCACCACAAGCAATAAGAGGGTTGACTGAGAGCACCCCTGCTCTGATGAAGAGTTGAAATTGCCTTCCTGGCCACTCCCCTGGGAGGAGAGCAGGCCCGGCCTTATCACTTTGGGTGGCAAGGCCGAATTCCTCCTCCCCCACGTCGAAGCCGGGAGCAGCGGAGGTGTGCGCAGCCTGCCGGGCACCCAACCCAAGCTGATCACTTTTAATAAAGGCTTTTAAAGAACTCGCAGTCCTGCCCGTACTCAATTCCACGTGGCTCTGGAATCCCTGCAGGGACGGGGCCCTGCCCGGGGCAGCTGTGCCAGGCCTGGGCAGCCCTTCCCAGCAAAACCTTCTCCCTCTCTCCGGCTGAAACCTGCCCTGGCACAGCTCGGGGCCGTTTCCCCTTGTCCTGTCCCTGTTCCCTGGGACCAGAGCCTGTCCCCCCTGGCTGCCCCTCCTGTGCCCCTGCCAGGAGTGCCAGGTGAGCAAACCAGCAATTTGCTGCCCTGGAATGTTTTGATGGACAACTGAAGAGTTTTCTTTACACCTTTAGGGAAGCTGTACACTCAAAGATCCACTCCTTCAAACAGAGATTTTCCAGGCAGGAAACATTCAATCCCAATCCTTTAAAGCTGCCTTTCAAATTCCTTACAGTTCAGTCCTCCAGGATGAATCTGCCACTTTACTTCTCAGTTGTTTTTTCAGTCGTCTCCAGAAATTTTCCTAAATTAGCTCCATACATTCTTTTTAAAGACAGGCATTTGGTTTTGCTCTTTCCAACTGGTGGATTTGGCTGCTTGCAAATATCAGATATTGTCATCATCCTCTCTTTACCCTTTCTTAGGCTATAAAACCAAAATTAAACTGTGGGGGTTTGGAAATAAAGAAGGAATGTGTAGAGCAGATGAGCGTGTGCAGAACACGAGGAAATGCTCCTCGTGTGTGGAGCGTGAGGAGGAGCTGCTGCACCAGACCCATCCCACCCTTGGTGGCTCTCCCAGAACCACGAACCCAGCACAGCTCAGAGAACAAAACATTTTTCTTCTCCAAGTTCCCAGCTCATAAATCCAAGCCAAGATGTGCCATGGAATGAATTCCAATATAAGAATCGCATCCTCACGCTCTGGAGGTGGGGTTTAGGGAGAAAATGCACTATTGTTATTATCCCCAATTTCATAAACTACGTTTGCAACGCATAGCACTGTCCCCAGCCCCGCTCCCTGCCCCGGACATGCTCCAGCCCCTCTTTCCCAGCTGGTAAATCCTCAGAGACGGGGCAGAGGGTCCTGTGCATTCCCAGAACCTTTCCAGGACCTGCTGCCTGTTTCCCAGCGCAGCCTCTGGCTGCTTCCGAGGCCCAGGGCGCTCCTCCCCTGAGCCCAAACCCTCAGCAGTGTCCCCGGCAGAGTCCCAGGCTGTTCAAGTGCTTTGGGTTTGTGCAGTTCTCCTCTTTCCTCCTCTTTCCTCCGCTTCTCCTAATGCGCTCTTCCCCCATTCCTGTTTATGGGGTTATTAACGAGCTGCTCACCAGAGCCGGGATGTTCCTGCCTGGACATAATTCAGGCAGCGTTAGCAGGGAGGCTGGCATGCCAAGAGCTCGTGCGGCAGCGTTTGCTGAGGCAGAGCTGGCACCAGGATATCAATCAGGGCCCTCGCACTGCTCGGGGTAACAATCCCATCTCTCAGGGCTGCTGACAGGAATTTAAAAGCAGGAATAGACAAACTGACTCCACAGCTCCTGCCCGGGAGAGGAGCAGCATCACACACTGCAGATACCCGGAGCCTAAGACAAAACAAACCCTCTGTTATCAGCTTCTCTGGCACGAACCATGGAAATGGAGCGCGAAGCGCGCAGCTCCCTGTACTGCAAATGTTCTATCAAAGTCCTCCAAAGCTCTCTGCTCCTCCTGCCTGTAGCTCCAGCTGCAGTTTCACTCGTGCCTGGCCCAGTTTCACTCCTACCACTGGAGCTTCTTCAAAGAGAAAGGGAAGTGTGGGAAGAGGCTGACACAGGGAAATGAAAAGCGGCGCATTTAAAGCAACCCCCGAAAGGACATGTTCTGTATTAAGGGCATTTTCTAAATTACTATTAGAGAATCACAGAATGGTTTGGGCTGGAAGGGACCTCAAATCCCATCCAGTGCCACCCCTGTCATGGCAGGGACACCTCCCACTGTCCCAGGCTGCTCCCAGCCCCAGTGTCCAACCTGGCCTTGGGCACTGCCAGGGATCCAGGGGCAGCCACAGCTGCTCTGGGCACCCTGTGCCAGGGCCTGCCCTCCCTCCCAGGGAACAATTCCTGCCCAATATCCCATCCATCCCCGCCCTCTGGCAGTGGGAAGCCATTCCCTGTGTCCTGTCCCTCCATCCCTTGTCCCCAGTCCCTCTGCAGCTCTCCTGGAGCCCCTTTAGGCCCTGCCAGGGGCTCTGAGCTCTCCCTGGAGCCTTCTCCTCTCCATGACTGAGCAATCTCACAGAACAAATTCTGATGCTACTGAGGAGCCTTTTAACTGCAAATACGGTCAAATTATGAATCCTTGGAGCCCTGGGGCCCGGAATAAGATATTTGTTCCTTTAAAGAATTGCTGGATTCCGGAACTGCTCACGGACCTCGTTACGCTGCTGCAGCTGCCGTGGCATCCACAGAGCAGGGAGGCTGCAGGGCAGCTCTCACTCCTCAGGAAACCTGGAAATTCAGCCCCATTTCCATTTGTCTCACTTTTTCAATGTTGACTGGACTTGACAAAAGGTTTTTATCCGATTATGGTGTCTCCAGGAGGACGTTTAGTGTGTCAGAAGCCATTAGCTGCAGTCAGGCTAAAAGGGAGCCGCTGCCCTCGGTCCTTCCCGCAGCCAAGGGCCTCGCTCGGACACTGAAGGATGTTCCAAGTGTCCTTTTGGTTTATCCCCCTTCCTTCCCAGCCTGGATTTATAGAAATTGTTCTCATACATGGATCCCTTTTGTCACTGATTACATTGAACAGAACTCCTGATAGGCTTTAATTCCTAATTTAATTCCTAAATTCCTTCTTAAAATGCTTTTGCAGTGTCTTCTCCTCAATTTTATAGGAACAGAAGAGAAGGATGCTTGAAAGTTGTGGAACCTCATTTGGGGGAAATCAGTGGGTTTGCTCCTCCTTAGCAAGACTTGATTAAATATTTAGATTTAAACCCTGTGTGTGAGATAAACCCAGGCTATTCCAGACCATCAGGTGGGATCGTTTTCAGATCCTCTTTCCAGTCTGGGGGGTGAGGAAGAGGATGCTCCGAGGAAGAGCTGCAGAGGTCATCTCCAAGGTTCTCCAGAGCTGTTTAATTTCCTTTTTTAACAACTCTCCAAGCAAAAGTTGCACTTTGAAGCAGGGGGTGCCCTTATTTCCCCTGACAAGGGGTGGGCTGGAGCTCTGCTGGAGGAAATAGCAGAACCCCAGTGGAAAAGCTCGGATAAATCACGGAGCTCCCGGCGGCAGTGCAGAGCTCGGCGAGGTCTCGCAGGGCTGGCTCGGTGCAGAGCTCCAGCAGCGCCCGTGCTGTGCAGGGATGGTAATAAATAACACAACAGTCGTGCCTGCATGGCCCAGGGCAGCCCCAGCGCCCGCAAGGGAGGAGCAGGACGGGGCAGGGACATTCCAGAGGGAAAAAGGAGCCTGGAGCTGAGCAGCCAGGACAGTGGGCACTTAAACGTAACCGAGCCCTGGAGAGGGCCATAAACCAAATGCTCCGACTTTAATACTCCAGAAGTTCATTCCAAAATAAAGTTTTGGGGAAGTGTTCAAATGAAATTGCACCCGGATGAAGTAAGTGTCATTAAAAAAGGGAATAACAATTAAAAATAACAGCCCATTTATGGTCATATCATCCGTTTCAGATCACTCTAACGTCACAGATCGTTCTAAAGCAATTCCCACCACTCCAAAGCAGCACATCTCACCTGTATTCGCCTTAATCCCATAAAAGCCCGGAGAGCCCCAGGGCGCAGAGCAGGCCCAGCCACCAGCTTGTGGCACATTCCCAGGCTGAATTCCCGTTCTCTCCAAAAGCTCCTCAGGCCCTGTCCTTCAGGAGGACCTGTGACCCTTCGTGCAGCCCGGGACGTCCCCGCTGGGGGGGTTTCCCCGAGGGAGGGCCCTGCTCCCGGGGCTGCAGCCCCAGCAGAGCTCAGGGAGGGCAGGAGGTGCCGGGCCAGGCTCAGGGATGGAGAACCCCACCGGCCCAGGGAACTCCAGACTCACAGTTTAACCATCCACAGTGTTGCCCTTTGCAGTACATTATTATTTTGTTTAACCTAAGGATTTTTTCAGGGGGGGAAAAGGGGGTTTTTTTAGCTTTATCCCGTATTTTTTCCTCCTTCGGTATCTGGGATTGCCGTGTAAAACAAGAAGTGCCTGAAAGCCCCTTTGGACTCTGCTGAAGGCACCTTTTGCAAGACCCTCAGGGGTCACCAACCATCCCATTCCACTTAATTCAGTGGAACAGAACCAATACCCTTCAGGCCCCAGAGGAAATGCTCATTTTGTGTCGATTGTCCTTTGCCTGCAGATTCCAGAAGATGGAAATTTCAGGCCCATAATGGAAATTCGGCTGCAGCCGTGACTAAAGCACCTCCAACATAGCAGAATTATGAGTTTCAGACGAGAGCAGCCCTGCTCCACTCCAGATAAAATATCCCTGATTTCCACCCCTGTAAATGAGATCACCTCCCAGCGCAAACATTTCCTGTGCCTTGAGCCTGGCAGAGCAGGGAAAAACCATTCAAACTTATTTTAGAGTGAGAGATCCCCCACAGCTCCTGGGAGGGACAAGTGTGGGAGGGATTTAATGAATGGATAAAAGCCACAAATCCTGGAGAAAACCTTTGGATCAGTCACTGATGACACATCAGTGAGAGTGGGTGCACTGCGGGGATGGCAAGGCCAAGGATGCTGCTTGTGGGACAGGGAGGAACCTCTGGGGGCCTCTATCACGGAGCAAACCTCACGAGGCTGCCTCCCCCTCCAGACTCTCTTTCCAAGTCTTTTTCTCCCTGTGCTGAGCAGGGACAAGATGATAACAGCGGCTGGCACCAGCAAGTTAATTTTATAGAGAAAACTGACACCCTGCTTGAGTGCTGGCAATTTAAAAGAGTAATGGATTGTCAGTTTTAGCTGGGAAGTGGTTGTTAGATGATTTTAAAGTCTTTTGCATATTTATTTTGTCCCACTTTAAATAAATTTGGGGAAGATTTATCTCGTTAGCTTCAAATGCAAGTCCCTCTTGGCCTGGCTGAGGAAACAAATTAGACTTCGCAAACATTGCAAAGACTAAATCAATACATTAATATTTAGGGGACATTAAGGGGGTTTATTAAACAGAAAAAGGGCCTAGAGTATTACTTTGGGAACATTATACATGTTTAAATAAAAACCCGAGGTTGTGGTTCCTGACTGAATCTATAAATGGCATTTCCATGGATAACTGAATTATTTACAGCTCCCGTGTCGGGAGCAGATTCCTGCAGGAACGGGATGGTGCTGGGAGGGCAGCACAGGAGCAAGGGCTGGGACCCGCACACGGGGCTGTCCCGGGGCGTCCCTGGCCCGCCCAGCGTGGGCTGGATTGAAATAAAAATGTCAAGTAACTGATGGGAGCAAGATTTCGTGTCCCTGATTCCCTGGTTTGGGCACTTAGGAGTGCTGGAACCAGGAACCGGGCTGCTGTGGGACGGGGGAGGCAGAGAGGACAAGGAAGGGCAGCAGACACAGGGGGGGCCTGGGGACAGGGGTGGCCCAGGGCTGGGACCTGGGGCGTGCACCTGAGGGGCCAAAGCAGCGACCAAAGCTGTGCGCCCACAGCCCCCAAACACAGCCCCAAAACCCCCTGGCCCAGGGAGCCGAGGGTCCCGGTGCTGCCGCCACCAGCGGCGTCTCCACACTGCTGCCACCCACTGAGGGGCACGGGGACACGGAGCGCCAGCCTGTCCCTGGGGACACCACGGGCACGGGCCTCACTGCCACTGCCACTGCCACGGTCACCCTGCCCC
>WEIT01022393.1:102167-114817 GCA_013389985.1 Dryoscopus gambensis
CCACGGGAACCATCATCCCAAACCCCAGCCTCGCTCCCTGCAAGCCCATCCACAGCAGGGTGGGAAGTGGGACAAGGGATGGAGGGACAGGACCCAGGGAATGGCTTCCCACTGCCAGAGGGCAGGGATAGGTGGGAGATGGGGAGGAATTGTTCCCTGTGGGGGTGGTGGGGCCCTGGAATGGAATTCCCAGAGCAGCTGTGGCTGCCCCTGGATCCCTGAAGTGCCCAGGGCCAGGCTGGCTGGGGCTGGGAGCAGCCTGGGGCAGGGGGAGGTGTCCCTGCCATGGCAGGGGTGGCACTGGTCCCTCCCAGCCTGGCCCAGGCTGTGGCTCTGTGACACTGCTGCAGAAATGCTCTCCCTCAGCTGTGGCGTTTGTTCTTCCTCCCCAGACCATGCCAAGGGCATTAACACAGCACAACAAACCTCTCCCAGCCCCTCACCTCCCTGAGCTGAAAGGAACAATCTCCTTCAGGGGCTCCTTGTCCCCCTGGCAGCCCTCCCTCGGGGCTGGGGTCCCTTTGAGCCCCCTGCTCTGGCCCCTGTGTCCCTGCTGTCCCAAATTTGGCCCCTGCGGCCCCTGGCCCAGGGTGAGGGGGCACCCCTGCCACATCCCCCCCGAGGGACCTGGGCACCGGCGCTGCCACCCAGCCCCGATTCCTGCCCAAGGACGCTGGCAAACGTGGCTGCAGACTTGTGCAAATTGAAAGGAAAACAGCTTGGAGGAGGCAATTTCGACTTTGGTGGAGTAAATGTCAGGTTAGAAATGGCAGAAAGCACAACCTTTTGCAGGAAAATTATGAGCAACAGAGTGTGGCAAGAGGAAATTCAGGTTTTTACTTTGCTGTGACAAACATCTGATGTTTAAATCATCTGCAGCTCATGACTTTGCAGATCCAGCATCTGGCACCGAGGTAGATTGAGTTGATTACAAACTGCTGCCATCGAAACATTTAATTATTTCATAATTCCCCCTTCTTTTTAATAAGGTCACTGAAATTAAGTTAACTGGATTATCTTCCTCTCTTTCATGTGGTTTTTCCTTCACAGATGTAAATGTGGGCACAGACACAAGTTCTGTTTTCTTTTTTATCAAATATCTCAGTTAATTTCCCTGCTATAAAAAGGAGTAACTGCAGTGAGTAACATCGACCAGGCCTTGCCCTGGCGGTGTCCTCAAGGTGCTGTGCTGGCTTTGCACAGGGATTGAACAGGGATTTGGGAGTCTGAAACTCAACCTCCAGCTGTGCCAGAGATTCCTGGTGGGCAGTGGCCAAACTCCCCCGGGCCTGGGGGTTCCCTGTGTGGGACAGGGGCCGAGGCTGCTGCTTCCTGTGGGAACTGATCCTGTTCCCTGGGTCTGTCCCACTCGCGGGAATTAAGGCGCCTTTAAACCATTAAAATGTATTTATTTACTCCTGTGAACACGTTCAGAACCTGTCAGCCCAAAATGCAGAGAGGAGCGTGTTCGACATGACAGCTCCTGGTTCTGTGAGGGGGAAGGGCTCACACGCACTCCGAGGGAAAGGGAAAGAGGGAGCTGGGTTTGCACAGCTTCTGACGTGGAGCTTCACCACAAATAATTTTCCTGTCTGGAGTCTGAAGCTACTTGGGAGCTTGGGGTGCGGCCCAAGCCTTCCCTTGTTTCCTCTGTGACTCAAAGCAAACCCCCCTGGCTCCTCCAGCTCCGCTGCTCGCAGCAGGAGAAGGTTTTCTGCTCCTGAAACAGAGCCCGTGGGGCCGAGGGACTGGAAAGGGCTGAGACTCTGCTTCCCAGTGTTCCTTTTCTCCTGTGAGTTCCTCGGGTCTGATCATTTATTCCCAACATCGAGGGAAGCTCGATGCCCTTTGACAGAGCGGTTTTGCTTTGCCCTCACTCATTTCTCCCCAAAGCAGAAGTTGTTTCTAATGTTCAGATACAAAGCTGGGGAAGATTTTACATGGAGACCTAAAGCTGCTCCCATGAAAACTCCTTGTGTCATCCCCTGATAACTCCTTGTGTCATCCCACCAACCCTCTGGAGCAGGAGAGGATGTTCCAGCCTCTCACACCAGTGACCTAAGGGCAGGCATTTATTTTAATAGAGCAAAGTCCCTTTTGCAACAGATACACGCAGCTCAGAGCCCCAGCACAGCATTCCTGCAGGATTCCAGAGGTGCCGTGGGTGAGGACACTTGGTTTGGGAGGCAGCTCCCCCCGTTATTTCTAAGGGATTTCCACGTGCCACACGGATTAATAGGGCTTGCCAGTTCAATTCTTCTCTTTTATATTCATTGCTTTATTACTCATAAAAATGCAAAAGAAAATGTTAATGATGATTGCACCAAAGACTAATAAGTTAAAGCCTTAGGTTATACTTTGCATTTCTGAAGATATAAATGCAATTGCTTAATAATTATGCATATTTTTAACTATTGAGTTATTATTTCTCTATATGCTTGTAGTTAGCCTAATTAATTTTAAGCTCCTGTTGATATATTTTACACATGCAATTAATTTCCAACTTGTTTTTTTAGCCCTTGCATGAGGGCATTAATTATTAGTAAGACAATCAAAACCAAGAATTGTTCACCCTGGAACAATACAATAAATATTAAATCCACGTAAAAACTGACACCAGAGCTCTGCAGCGCTGAGAGCAGGGAGCTGTCTGTGGGAAATAAATGGACTGTTCTTATCAGCAGCAGCGGGATCTTGGTGTATCTGGGGGAAAACAGGAAGGGAGGAAGGGAGGGAGGAAGGAAGGGAGGAAGGGAGGGAGGAAGGAAGTTTGTTCCCCATCCATAACCCAGCCTTCTCCCTGCCCATCCCCATTGTTATAAATAAGAAACCAGATTATCAATTTAACAATTGTCCATTCATTTTATACTTCATTGTAGTTTATTATACATTACCTGAATGTTATATTTCGTCCTTTATTAACTGTTACTGCTAATTACTCTGTTGTTGTAAAAAACTCCAATTCGCGGTAAGCTACTCCTTATCAGAAAATGCTAATTTGAGGAATGTATGGCATCCCTTACCCTTCCCCCGTTGCCCAGCTACGCCCCCAGGCCTGTCTGAAGATACCAGAAAGAAGAAAAAACCAGAAAACCTGATATGCAAATGAAAGCCCAAAGGACCCTTGGGAGAAACAACAAACCCCTAGAAACAACAAGTTAAAGACGAGCCAACGAACTTTTTAAGAAAAATCAACCCAATTACACGATCAGTTGGAAGGAGAACATCACCCGGCCAGCTTTTGGGTTTCGTTTTTGATCACTACAAGCAATAAGAGGGTTGACTGAGAGCACCCCTGTGAGGAATCTGACAGGCAGGGCCTAGGCGCTGCGGAAGATCTCGTGATGTTACGGCAAGGGACAGGGCCCCTCAGCTCCTCTCCTCTCTAGATATGTTATCTCCTAAGACATACCAACCCTCTTCCTGGAATGTAACCCCTCCTGGTCCCAGTAATTTTCCACTGCCCCTACTAATCTCCTGAAGAAGACCAGTACATCCCCTTGTGACGTAGTGAGACCCTCTCTATATATGTGTACCCCTCGAACTAATTAAAGTCTTTGATCGTCCATCGTATCGATGCCTGCGTGTCTTAGACCCGAGCCGTTCGGAAGGAAGTCGAGCGACCGTGCTGTTTCCTCCACCCCAGGCCACCCTTGTCTTGATTAAAAGACAGCACACCCCCCCTCCGATGAAGAGTTGAAATTGCCTTCCTGGCCACTCCCCTGTGAGGAGAGCAGGCCCGGCTTTATCACTTTGGGTGGCAAGGCCGAATTCCTCCTCCCCCACGTCGGAGCCGGGAGCAGCGGAGGTGTGCGCAGCCTGCCGGGCACCCAACCCAAGCTGATCACTTTTAATAAAGGCTTTTAAAGGACTCGCAGTCCTGCCCGTATTCATTTCACCCACGGATCCGTACCTTGCACAGTGAGGTGCACCTGCATGGTCCTGGGGGTGTGCTGGGTCTGCACAGAGCACGTGTAGGGCCCATCATCCGTCACGTCCACGTCCTGGATCTGCAGGCTGTACTCCCTCCTGTTGGCCGTGGCGATGGACACCCGCGGGTCCACTGACCACTTGTCGCTGCCCGCGAAGATGATGCTCGAGCGGTTCAGCCAGGCCCCTTTGGAAGCTCCATCTTCCAGGTAGCACCTGGGGGAGAGGGAAACCGTGAGGAGGGGGATGCAGGAGCTGTTAAATGCCACGCGCTGCTGGTGATTTCAGACTGAACGTAGCTGTGATTTATCAGAGTTGAACCATTTGTTAATTCAGAATCGTCCCAAACCCCAAAGCCCAGCTTACAAACACAACAAACACAGATATATCTGTCTGCTCTGCTCTCCCGGCCCGGGTTTCCTGCTGGGAGAGGCTGGTGGAGAGCAGGAGGAAAGCCTCAGTTATTCCTGCCCTTCTCCTGCAGCCTCAGCCCTGAGGGTCAGCAGCCACATGTGCTCCATGGAAAATTCCTGCCCTGCTCCTGAGGCACAGCCACCTTCTGCTGCTGAGACATTTCCCAGGAAGAACTATCCAGGCATCAGAGAATCCAAACCGATTTCTTTCCAGAGGGTTCACTGAACCCCAGGATCCCCCAGTGGTTTGGGTGGGAAGGGAGCCTAAAGCCCATCCCATCCCATCCCATCCCATCCCATCCCATCCCATCCCATGCCAGGGTGTCCAGGAGGGACAGGGGAGTTCCTCCCGGGGGCTGGAAGTGAGGGCATCCCCAGGCAGGGAGAACAGGCAGGAGCAGCTTTATCCACGAGCTGATGGAGGAGCCTGAGCCTGTCTGAGGGGGTGGAGGATGTTTAACCCCGGCTCAGCACCACTGTGCTCCAGTTCTCCACACCCAGCAGGTGGGAAAAGGCAGAGCAGCCCATGGAATAATGGGCAGGGAAAAACCTCGATGGACTCAGGGCTGAGAGCAGGAAACTGCAGATCCGGGAGCCATCGGGAAGGGATGCTGTGGCACTGGGAAATCTGCATCTCTCTCCCTAAATTAACTACTTTTCAGGAAATGTGGAGAATGAATTAGGCAAATGTTAGATTCACCCCCATGCCCACCTTGGAATTTAAGGCTTTGAAACAACTTTAAAAGCTGAAGGAAGGTAATAAGGAAGATAATACAAAGTGCAACAGACTAATGGGACATTTTTATTCGATAAAGAGCTTCCTACATGAAGGAAATTCAAGAGAAGAAGGGAATGCAATAGAGCTCATCCCTTTGATGAAACATTAAAATAGCACAGCCATAGAAACTGGAGGGAGAAAACGGTGATTTGGTGGCTTAAGCATCTGGCAGTATTGTTTAAGGGGAAAATGACATTCCATTCAGGAATAAGAAACCGGAAACATCAGGCTGGAATGGTTCAGAAACAAAGCCTGAGAATAACCATTCATTTAATTAATGATCTCAACATTAAATCTGAAAGGGTTCTGAGAGAAGCTGCAACGTGGGATAAAAAACCCAACATTTATAGAGCAGAGAATCGGGATGTCACCGGGAAGTGGCACTTTGAGGCCGGGATCCCTGCGGGAGGAGTTCTGTAGGGTCTGGTCCCATCCAGGGACTGCAAGAAGCCGCTTTCAAAGTCCTGTGAACGTTTTGAACTTGATTCTAATGAGCAGCAAGGCGGGAGAGGCAGAGAAAACTCCAAGTCGTGGAGGTTTTTCTACCACGTGTTTCTTTGCCGCTGTGTTTCTGCAGCAGCTGGACCCGGTCCATCACAGGAAACCTGAGCAGCCCGGGCTGAGGGAGCTGTCCCTGCCCGTGGCCGGGGTGGAACCAGACCAGATTTAAAGTCCCTCCCAGCCCACACCGGCCTGGGATCCCACGAATTATAAATCGGCAGTTTGGCAGGTGGCCTGTAGTTCCAGTGAGCATGTACCAGTTAATTAATTTAACTCGCGCACTGGTTACTCACACTCGCACACCCTCGGAAGGAAGCGTTAGCACTGTGAATTCTTCCCACAGGAGAAACACCAGCCTCCTCCTCCTGTCCCAGCACCCAAACCCAGCCTCCTCCTCCTGTCCCAGCACACAAACCCAGCCTCCTCCTCCTGTCCCAACACCCAAACCCAGCCTCCTCCTCCTGTCCCAGCACCCAAACCCAGCCTCCTCCTCCTGTCCCAGCACCCAAACCCAGCCTCCTCCTCCTGTCCCAGCACCCAAACCCAGCCTCCTCCTCCTGTCCCAGCACCCAAACCCAGCCTCCTCCTCCTGTCCCAGCACCCAAACCCAGCCTCCTCCTCCTGTCCCAGCACCCAAACCCAGCCTCCTCCTCCTGTCCCAGCACCCAAACCCAGCCTCCTCCTCCTGTCCCAGCACCCAAACCCAGCCTCCTCCTCCTGTCCCAGCACCCAAACCCAGCCTCCTCCTCCTGTCCCAGCACCCAAACCCAGCCTCCTCCTCCTGTCCCAGCACCCAAACCCAGCCTCCTCCTCCTGTCCCAGCACCCAAACCCAGCCTCCTCCTCCTGTCCCAGCACCCAAACCCAGCCTCCTCCTCCTGTCCCAGCACCCAAACCCAGCCTCCTCCTCCTGTCCCAGCACCCAAACCCAGCCTCCTCCTCCTCTCCCAGCACACAAACCCAGCACCACCTCACCGACTCCCTGCTGCCTGTGTGGCTCGCCAGAAAAAAATCAGCCTTCCTTAAAAAAATAATTCAATCATTGAGGTTGGAAAAGACCTCCTGGACGAGGGGAGTGGGATGCGCTGGGCTTTGAGGTCCCTCCCAACCCCACCCACCCTGGGATGTGCCCCGTGCAAGCTCCTTCAGCACCCAAAGCTCCTTCAGCACCCAAAGCTCCTTCACCACAAAGAGCAAAGCTCTCCCCTCTGCCCCTCCGCCCAGCCCTGCACATCACAGCAGCACTTCCTGCAATGCAATTTTTTACACCTAGGCATAGAACCAATTATTTTTAGCAATTAATAGCAACACTGCAGCACAACTAAAGTAAGCACAACAGTCATTAAATACAAGTGACTTTTTGCTCTGTTTACCTTTCCACAGCTTGGAACAGTATTGATGGAACCATAGCTGAACTCAGAGGAGAGTTCTTCTATATTTAAATTTGGAAGATTGGAAGAAAAGCACAATTTCTTTTTTAACTGATGATTGTAATCAGAAGTTCCCTACACAACAAGCATAAAAAATAGATTTTAATGTTAACTGTCATACACGGCTGAGGGCACTTTATTATTTTTCCAATCATTATTAATGGGGATGATCTTCTGTAATTTGTAAGTACAGAAAATATAGTCTCACCCAGCTTCCCTCAAGTTTTTAATCCTCTTTTTTTTAATGCCTCCCACTTTCCCAGCTCTCTAGTCTATTATTCGCCCATAATTAAAACAGAGAGCCATTAATCTTTGTAAAAAACAGTTCTTCCAGTTGCTTAATTAAAACTGCACAGGGGCTCTGCTCCAGGAGCCTCCACGGTGCTCCCGGGGCCTGGATCCCACCGGGCTGCCCTGAAGGACAGCCTGGGAAAGCACCCGGAGCCCTCCCATCTCCATAAACCCCAGGAACGTGGGACATTTGCTGTACCCAGTGAGCCCTGGACCCCTCCCTGGGGCTCCAGCTGGAAGGTGCTTGGGCAGTGCTTGAAAGGAGGAAATTCTCAGAATCCTGGAAAGGTTTGGGTTGGGAGGGACCTCAAACCCACCCAGCGCCACCCCTGCCATGGCAGGGACACCTCCCACTGTCCCAGGCTGCTCCCAGCCCCGTCCAGCCTGGCCTCGGGCACTGCCAGGGATCCAGGGGCAGCCCCAGCTGCTCTGGGCACCCTGTGCCAGGGCCTGCCCACCCTCCCAGGAAGGATTTGTCCCTAATCTCCAGTCTAACCCTGCCTTCCTTCAGTTTAAAGCCATTTACCTTATGGTCCCTTGGTGTCCTGCTGTCCCATCACCCCCGTGCCCATCCCACCATAATTCCATCAGCATTTGCTGATCCCTGGACTCATGCACCAGGAGCAGGTAACGGGATGAGGTTGTTCCTGGCAAACTGCCTGGAACAGAAGGGGGGCTGTGCCACCCGAGCGTTCTGAGTAATGAGCATCGTTAACCTCCCTCCCTGCCCCTGCAGCACCTCCGCTGCTCCAGAGGACTGACGGATTGTTTGTTGGCCACGGGACCTCCTCAGGCTGCAGCTGCCGGTGCCTGTGGTGGGACACGGGCACAGCGAGAGGGAAACCAGGACTAAACACAGGCACGGAGCAGGAGGGACCCTGGGCACCGGGCATCTCCAGCTGCTGGGTCGTATAATCCCATCTGCCTTGAGATACTCCAGGAAATCTGTCTGCAGATCACCAGGGATTAATCCCAAAATCTGAAACACTCTAGATGGAAAATCAGCTGAATATTAGTAATTAAGAGCAAAAGTGTTTGCTCCTCTGCAAGATTTGAAATGTAATTTTCCCTACAGCTGATGCTGTGTGACCTTTAATCCCCGTGGGTTCCACCCTCAGCACCTGCCAGTCCACCCAAGCCAGGAGAAATCCCATTTTCCCAGGGGTTTCCACATTCCCAGGGCTTTCCTGGCACACGACCCCCAGCCCTGCCCTTAGAGGATGTTTCCCTCCTGCCACCAAGAAATGGCTTTTTCCCATGGCAGGGACGGAGAAGCTGCTGCTGCCACAACTGCAATAAATTCATTTGCTGTTTTTAATGGTACAAAAATTTCCCCACCCCTTTCAGAGATGTATTTTCATAGAGAAATGGACAAAACGCCGCAGTGTAAAGCCCAGAATTGATAGTCATTAATCACTTCCTTCATGGGAGCCCATCATATTTTCTCTTTGAAAGCTCAGAAGCAATAACCCACACCATTGTTGGTGGGAGAGCCTTGGTCTCAGCTTCAGAGAGTAACTCCTAAATTCATCACATTATCTGAAATATTAAAAAGGGTCTGGCTGCTGCATTTGATATTTATTAATTCCTGGAGATTTATGATGGAGAAACACTGACTTCCAGAAATCATGAAGAAGACATTACCAATGCAGAAGAGTAAGGAAACAATTCATCACATGGCTTTGTCTTTACGGTCCTGCACTTTTCCTAAGGGAAAGGGGTCTTGGAAGATCTGGGAGCTCATTGTGTTTATTTTATAGGACTACCAAAGTCAGAGGTTTCTTCTGACGGTGGAATCCAACCCAGCTGCCAATTTCCCCCTGCTTTTTTTACCACACAACACTGAAGCACAAATGAAAGGAATAAAAAGCACCACAAGCTCTGAGACCACAGCGAGGCAAAGGGCCATGCCTGGAGAATGAACCTTCCCTCTGCTCCTGTCCCTGTTCCCTGCGAGCAGAGCCCGACCCCCCCGGCTGCCCCCTCCTGTCAGGGACTTGTGCAGAGCCACAAGGGCCCCCCTGAGCCTCCTTTGCTCCAGGCTGAGCCCCTTTCCCAGCCCCCTCAGGGATTCTCCAGCCCCTTCCCAGCTCCGTTCCCTGCCCTGGACACGCTCCAGCCCCTCAGGGTCTGTCCCGAGGGCCCAGAACTGGACACAGGATCTGAGGTGGGGTCTCAGCAGTGCCAGCACAGGGGGAAACAGAGGGAGGAGAAGCTGCAGGCAGAGGTGTGGCTGCTCCTGCTCCTCAGCAGAGCTGGGCTACATTCACCTCTTCTTTCGCAGGCTGCTGCTGCCCAGGCTCCAGGGATTTCTCAATACTCCTGCTCTTCCCCATGTTCTCCCCAAAATGGCTTTTATCGCTATCAAAGCTTAATGAATAAAAGCCCTTTCCAGGTTCAAACAGGTTGGGTTTTACAATCTCCTCATAATAATATCTGCAGTGTGAGTGGGGAGGACACAGGAGGGAGATAATCGTGTGCTGTGCCACGTCCTTTATCGGATCAGCCTTGACCTGGGACCCTTCCTGGAGCCGGTGATGCCAGCCCTGCCCCACAGCCCCTCCAGGCTGGTTTAAGTAAAATAATAGAGTTAATGACAGAAGCAAAACTACCTGGAGAGGTGTAATTCATCACGGCGTGTTCCATGCCATTATCTTAAAAACATCCAGTGTAGTAATCACTTGAAGGAGTGATAACACATAATTGTGTGTTCTCCAAAATTATAGGTGAATGGGAGTTGCAGCTAATGAGAGCCAAATAGCAGCTCAGGAGCTTCAGTGATTACAGCAGATGTGGTGATGAATGCATTTATTATTGGGCTATTGCAAAGCTTTTTATAGCAGAGGCAGCACGTTTATAAATAAATAACCAGCCCCAGAGGTACCACACGTCTGACCGAGCAGCTCTGCTCCCAGCCTGCAGCTTCTGGTGCAGAAACACCCAAAGCTGGCTGAAAACAAACCCAAGGAGTCCGAATCCCACCCAAACACTCCCATCCACAGGGCCCACGCGCTGCTCCGTCACCGCTCACCAAGGGTGCGCCGGGGCAGGAGCAGCCAAACGAGGAGATCCTGGAACTGTGAGAGGCGCTCGGTGTTTCACAGACCCCACCTCCCTCTGCAGCAGCCTCTCCCCCCACAGTGTGAGCTGTGGGGCCACCCCGCTGCCTCTCCAGCAGATGAGAATCGGCCACGAGGCAGAGCAGGAGCAGCTCCTGTCTCCCCGAAGTCTCTGACATCACCTCAGACCAGAGCGGGTTCCTGCTCCAAAGCCAGGATGACCCACGGCGGATCTTTGCAGGCAGAGCAGGTTCCACAGAAGTGCCCGCAGCAGGTCACTGGGTAACAATCTCTGTCACACAGCGCTGCTGGCACACGCGGCCCTTCCTACAATTCCATTTGGGTCAGAATATTTCAGGAGCAATCTCCAGCCCCCGGCAGGATGAAAACGAAATTTCAAAATACCAAAGGCTCTGCTGAAATAGAATTCTCTGCCCAAACTAATGACTAAATGACTCGATTTGTCTCCCTTCTACCAAGGCTCATCCATGATTTCATCTGGGCTTATCTCCCGGAACATTTACTTTGTTGATATACCACTGGTTGGAATATTAGTGATAAATAATAAAAGAAGGCAAATTTAATTGTGCTGCAGTCTTTCACTACAATGAATCTTTCAGGAGAATCACAATGATCTCTTGATTTACAAGAGGAGGAACTGGTTGTGGATGGATGATGTAAATACAGGGACTTGGCGCAGATGGCTCGGGCTGTGTTTGCCAGCAACAGTCAGATTTTTGGATGAACCTCCCAGCTGCTTGCTCCAGACTAATGCATTATTAATAACCCTGTGGAACAGCTCCCTGGGGGCAGATCCTGGAGGGAAGGAGCCCCTCCAGACCGCCCCAGCAGGGCAGCACTGGGGAGGGGTCCCGGGGCTGGCACTGTCCCTGCCCTGCCGCCGCTGCTCCTCGCACCGCGCGGGGCACCAGGGAGAGGAGCTGTGCCTTGGGGTGAGAGCACAGCCCACAGAACACCCGGGCAAGGCCAGGACTTCACCCAGATCTACAAGAGCGGTGCCCACGGCAGGGTGAAAACGGCACCTGAGCTCTCCCTGCCCCAACACAGGGCCGGGGCCCGGGGCTGGCGGTGCCTCTGTGCCCCAGCCCTGCCTGAACCCCTTCAGGGCTCAGCTCGTAAACCTCGGGACAGCCCACGCTGGGAGCAACCTCGGGAGTCACCTGGCCCAGCCTCTTGTGGAAAAGGGATCCAAACCTGAGAATTTCGGTTTCCTCTGACACCAAACACCCCCGTGGGTGAGCCAAAGGGCGACTCTCAGCACAGGGCGGGTTGGGAGACTCCGGGGATGGTGCACGCAGAGGAAGGAGGAACGACCCACCCAAGCAACATTCGGACCCACAGCCGAAACAAACACCGACTGCCTGCCCAAAGAAACACTCCCGGACTGCCGAACCAACTTTCACCAATTGCCTTTCCAAACAAACTGTCCTGACTGACCGCCCAAGCAAACACTGAGCACCTAAGCACTGAGCACCCAAACAAACACTGACCGCCCAAACAAACACTGAGCACCTAAACATTGAGCACTGAAACAATCATTGAGCACCTAAACAACCATCGAGCACCCAAACAAACATAGACCACCCAAACAAACACTGAGCACCTAAGCACTGAGCGTCCAAACAAACACTGAGCACCCAAACATTCAGCACCTAAACAAACACTGAGCACCTAAACATTGAGCACTGAAACAATCACTGAGCACCTAAACAACCATCGAGCACCCAAACACTGAGCACCTAAACAAACACTGAGCACCTAAGCACTGAGCGCCTAAACAAACATTAAGAACCTAAACAAACATGGGGCACCTAAACAAACACTGAGCACCCAAGCACTGAGCACTGAAACAATCACTGAGCACTTAAACCACCATTGAGCACCTAAATACTGAGCACCCAAACACTGACCGCCCAAAAAAACACTGACTGCCCAAACAAACCCTGAGCACCTAAACAAACATTAAGAACCTAAACAAACATGAGCACACAAACACTGAGCACTTAAGCAATCACTGAGCACCCAAACAATCATTGAGCACCCAAACATTGAGTTGAAACAATCACTGAGCACTTAAACCATCATTGAGCACGTAAACAATCCTTGAGCACCCAAACATTGAGCGCCCAAACAAACACTGAGCACCCAAACACTGAGCACTGAAACAATCACTGAGCACTTAAAACAACCTAAACATTGAGCGCCCAAACAAACACTGAGCACCCAAA
>WEIT01022394.1:0-21018 GCA_013389985.1 Dryoscopus gambensis
TTTACCACACTCCCTGATGCCCTGTAATTTCTGAAGAATTGGTGAGGAGGGACATACAAAGAGAAATCAGTTTCACATGCCCTTTCATTCTGAGAAACAAAAGCCAGCAGAAAAATATAAAAGCTTACATTTTATTCAACAGCCATGGCCAAGACTAACCTGGAAATCAGCGCTAAGAACAGCTCTGCTCAGTAGAATATCAGCTCTACTTAGCAACCAATTTCTCAAATCACTATTCCTGCATCTCTCTTCCTCACTAAAAATTCTGGTTGATTCATCTTGCCCTTGGGCTAACAGGCCACCTCAGACTAGAACACAAACAAGCTTTGCTTTCTTCTAAGAACACAGCACTAGGAACCATCGAAAATTATGCAATTTAAGTAAAGATTCACTGCAGCAACACAAAGATACTGATTTTTCAAGTGTTTGCTACCTAAGACTTAAGAATAGAAAATACACAATGTGTGGAAACCAAACAACAAAAGAAGACAACTCCTGCTTTGAACAACTATAAGCACTAAACAAATAAAGACATAAGAACGTGTACTTTATGTGCAGGTTCATTTCCTGCAAGCACCACGGACAAATGATGTCCCTAAATGTTATCACCCTCCAATGCCTGTCCTGCATATTCGTTTTTGTAACTTGACAGAAGTTCTTGTGCTTAAGTGAAATAAGAACAACATACAGGTAACGATGAAGGCACACAGAACATCTCCACTCATCCGCCTATGGAGACTCACCACCTTTATTTGTAAAGATGCACATGCTGATCCAAGCCCATGAGGTGCTCCTCCCCACCAAAATGCTTGTGAGGCCAATTTCTAATGTTGATGCTCTAAACTGTGATTTATTTAGATGCCCAGATTAGAAAAATGAACTTAGAAGAACACTCATTGACCATACATTGTTACCCTGCAATCTGTTTAAATGCTTACATGCAACTCAGACAAATAAAATCACTTAAAAATCTATTCTAAGTCTTTCACAATTAAAGAATACACTTCCTCTTCCACCACCCCAAAAAACCTGAAACAAACTGAAGGTATAAACTGAAGGACATGACTTCAGTCTAACAATTTAAGTTAAAGAATGTTAAAACTAAGCATATTTTTGTCACATTCTGTAATTATGTTTTAAAGGATGCTCACGATAACACAAAATAACTTCCTACTTCCCCCTAAAAGTCCTTCTAGATTCAACTTCTCCCAGATATCATTAATAACTTTTCGACAAAAAGGAATAATTATCTTCTAAACATGGTAATGACTTTGCTTTCCCCAACAGGAACATGCACACGCACTAAGAAACAGTTGTGTAATGCATCACATCACAGTTAAATAAAGGACTTTTTTTTTCCCTTTTTACTCAAGCAGTATCTATCTCAATTTTAAGGGTTAAAGTATATTTCAAATACTCAGGTCAACATTATGCAAGACTTAAGAAACTGAAAACTTCTTATAAACTATTATTTAAAAAAAAAAAAAAAAGGAACTGGAGCTACTGCAGTCAATTATACAGGGGATATGGGTAAAAAGACGAAAAGAACACTAAATACAATGCTAAGGATTTATACTGGGCAAATAAAACAGAGAACATTTCCACTGTAGCTGTGTAAAAAATACAGGAAGTATCCACATGAGCATATCCATTAAAAAGGAGAGGTGGAATATGCTTCCCTATAGCAGTTCAGGCACTGCTACTAAGTTTATAAAATGTCAACAGTACAAAAAAACCCACATAAATAAACAGAAGTCCTTAAAAAGAGAGAATAGGAAAATACAAAGCAAGAAGAAACTTGCCCTGAAAAATCCTAACACCTCCATTTAACATAGGGAAGTTATTACAGAAAGGAGTCTTTATTCTATGATATTCTACCAGTTTTCCTTAAGAAGAAGGATGTTTAGCTGTGATTTTCTTTTCTCACTCTTCCATTCTTCAATGAAGTTTAGCAACCTCCCACAGGAACACCTGAAGTGATTGCTTCAATGCTCAGCTACAATTAAATGCAAGCACATGGGAAGCGTGGCCTGCTGAAGGATGTTTGTGTTTACATGGTACAAAGGTAATGCCTCCATTCTAAGGAGACACATCACTCTTCAGAGGAACAAAGAGGACACTGCAGTCTCCCTCAGTGCCTGAAGTGCCCAGTCCTCACTGTGGGTTCAGAAACGCCCAGGGATCCAGCCTGTTCTAGGCCAACAGTATTCTCTTCCTACTTAACTTCTTGCAGGTGAAATGCTAAAATTAGCTGAGTTCTGCTGGAAACACGTATTGATGAATCATGGAGGGCTCCCTTAAACCAGAGCTAACTGGCCCTTTCCTCCTCAGGTAAGCAAGGCAACTAAAAAGTGTTACCATGCACAATTTCAGTATTATCAAGTGCTCGACTTACAGTAAGTTACCTGTGAAACCTGATTCCAGCCCGTTTTACAACTACATTAAACACCTACAACAAACATCTGCTCCATGAGCACTCAAGCTCTGCTGAAAAGGATGAAAGGAATAGAAAAACAGAAAAAAAGGATCCAAGAAAAAGTTCTTTTTGCCAGAGCCCACATGAAATATTCCTCATCAAGCATATCCCTAAGAAGAATCTTGCATATAAGATGCCAGAAATCAAATTATGAAAGCAAGATTTTTGAAAAACCGAACCAACCTAGCTGTAAAGCAAAACATGAATCATAAATTTTGAACCCTATCATACTTCACAGTCCCTGAGTCACCAGTAAGCACATATTTATCCTAAATTCTATGGTGTAGAAATTAGTACCTTATCTAAAATGTGTACTGCGGAACTACAAGCAACTTCTCCCTTAAATTAACTTTGTATCTACAGGCAACAAATGTAAATTCCTCAAAATGCAAACTGTATTCTAAAATAAGAAAAAAAGAGCAACTGAATCTGCAGAGCCACAAAAATTTTAGAAAAGTTCCTATCTGCAACCCAGGGTGTGCTTTATCAGTGTTATGATTCTGACTGTAGGATGATATTCCCTGGTTTATTAAAAAGCAAAAAATCCCAGTCACTTGGGTCATGCAGCACATTATTAGTACTAAAAAAACCCAAACCAAGAACAAACAAAAATGGACAACAACAAAAAGAATCCCAACACTAAAGGCTGCAAGATCATTTTGCACCTTTACTTTTCATCCAAGACTGGTCATTCCAAAGTGAGACAATTTTTGTCACAAAAAGATTCTATCAACTACTGCCCCTCTTTCAACACAGGGTCAACTCTCATTTTTACAGATACAAGTGAATTGCCCCATTTCAGTTATGATGTCCTTTTTAAACATTATGAAATGAGTGCTTTGAAATCACTCTTCAGCACAGCAAGATTCTGCAGACAATCTTTTGATTAGGAACTTACTATTGAGCTTTTTCAATCTAAAAGTTTGCCACTGAAATTCTTACACATATGGAATTGTATAAAGACAATAAAGGACATAAAAACTTCTTTTTTCCCCACACGTAAAACATTCATGAGCATCCAGAAAATGCATGACTGGACTCAAAGAACGGGACTGAGTGACAACAGCAGGACAACGCCTCTTGCTTCACTCTCAACTACGTTTTGTAGGCAACCACAAGAAACTCTTAAAAGCACAAAACTAACAGATCACATTCAGACATCTAAAACAATATCCAAGAATTACTAAAAGAAGTTCTCAGTTACCTACTTCCATCTTTCTGTCCATTATTTAATTTCTTACTCCATTAGCTTACACTCTTGCTATGAACACCTCTCTCCAAAACCTGGCCATGCATATTATCTTCCTAACAGGTAACCCCTGTGATCACATTCCTGAAACCCCAGTGAGTGGCAGATACAGCATTCACCATCCTCCCCAGCAGAGGGGAAGCGTATACCCCAAAGCTATATACAGCTTTTCAAATCAATCACCATCAGATATATTGCTCGATGAAAATAAAATGTTTACCTGAAGTAGCTCTGAAAAGCAAAACACCACCCTTCTAAAAGAACTGCAGTTACTGAACAGTAAGAATCCTCCTCAGCTCAGGCTCACTTCAGAATCTGTCTAATCCTCAGGCACCTTGTGCAGCAGAGCTGACCCTCAGTGAGTTCACACACTGGGAGTCTACTGGTTTCCTCTTACAGGTTTTTAGTCACCCAGAACTGCCTACTTTGCAGTATGTATGGTCACTTTAACCCTGACAGCCTTTATTATGTGCCCTCTAAGAGTCTGCCTTCCTCTCCTGCTTTTGACAGGACAAAGGGACAAGTCAGAATTGGGACATGGATAACACTCATTCCTTATTCCACTCCGTTTAAGGTTCCTTGGTATCATACAGAGAATAAAAAACAAGTCTGACATAAATACCACATATATGGTTTCAGGATTTTATTTTTTTAAATCTACTTAGTTTCATAAGATACTGGCAAAACTTAATTGTTTCAGTAGTAAGGTAAGACAATCTCTTCGTATTCAGAATCTAAATACTTGACCTAAACAAACAAGCAAGGGGACAATCGAGAGGAAAAATGTCTAGACCGAGTGACAACCACCCACTTATCACCTTTAGCACATTTCATCATAAATCATGCAGTCATAGAGGATGGCTTTTATGATCTCTTCTAACAAGCCCACTTTATGATACCTTAAAACTTAAGAGGCCTTCAAAAGTGATGCAAACATGGAGCAGTTTGAATATTTTAGTGCTTGAGTAAGAAAGTCAACTACATACTAACACCATCTAGTGGCACCTTGCAAGGCTAAATGTGGCTAACACAAATTTTTGGCTTATTGAACTTTGAAACAGTAAGCATTAATTTGATGACATAACCCTGAAAAGAAAACTTTATTACAAACCAAAGTTCCATATTGTTCTGTGTAAATCAGTATGTGTTTTCTTAAACACAATTATTTTTAATTTAATTTTTAAACAAGCACTAATATTTCTTAGTGCTTAGCTGACATGAAACTAATAGTAAAGGAGAAAATTAACTAAGAACTGCACAAGGGAAGCCTGGAAAGAACACATCTGTTGATTTAAATCTGACTGCTTCCAGGAAAAAAAAAAAAACCTTCATTAAACACTTAAGAGATATATGCAGGTTGCAGAAACAGCTTGTATATAGTGTAGGTTTTACCCACCATGGTGTTTTAACCCAGCAAGATGAAAACTGCTCTGCCATAAAATGAAAGACATCAAAAGGTGAGAAAATTCCAAGATTGAGCCAATAGAAACGACTTTGCTGGGTAAACACTGGCTGGATGGCCAGGCTCAGAGAGTGGTGGGAAATGGAATTGCATCCAGCTAGTGCCCGGTCACCAGCGGTGTTCCCCAGGTCTCAGTCTGGGGAGTCACTCCTGTTTGATATCTTCAGCAACAACCTGGACAAGGGCAACGAGGGCTGAGGTTCAACGAGGCCAGGTGCTGGGTCCTGCATTTGGGTCGCAACAACCACCCCAGGCTGGGGGAAGAGGGGCCGGAAAGTGACTGGTGGAAAAAGCCCTGGAGTGCTGGTCACCAGCTGGTGAACATGAGCCAGGTGCGTCCAGGTGGGCAAGAAGGCCAATGGCACCGGGCCTGTATCAGGAATTCTGTGGCCAGCAGGACCAGGGCAGTGACTGTCCCCCTGTACTGGGCACTGGTGAGGCCACACTTCGAAAGCTGCGTCCAGTTTGAGGCCCCTCACAACAAGCAGGACACTGAGATGCTGGAGCGTGTTCAGAGAGGGGCAATGGAGCTGGGGAAAGGTCTGGAGCACAAATCTGATGACGAGCAGCTGAGGGAGCTGGGGGTGTTTAGCCTGGAAAAAACGGGGCTCGGGGACCTTCTACAAATTGCCTGGAAGGAGGCTGTCCCCAGGTGGGGTGTCCATTGGTCTCTGCTTCCAAGTAACAAGTCCTGGACAAAGCAACAAGACAAAATGGCCTCAAACTGCACCAGGGGAAGTACAGATTGGTATTAGGAAAATTTTCTTCGTGACAGGGTTGTCAGACATTGGCAGAGGCTGCCCAGGGAGTGATGGATATACCATCCCTGGAGGTATTTAAAAGACATGTAGATGTGTTGCAGGGGGCACGGTTCAGCAGTGGCCTTGGAAGTGCTGAGTTAGTAGCTGGACTGGGTGATCTTAAAGGTCTTTTCCAACTTCCAGGATTCTACAATTCTGTAATAACCCAAAAAAATGTTGTGGAAGTGGAAGTAGCAAAATGCCACTCACGCCGTTTGTTTTAAGGCTTCAGGCAGATGCTGCTCTCTGTTTCCTCCCGAGATTTGTACTGTAAGTACCAAAGAGACAATCAAAGAAGCCTGAAGCATGTCTTCCTTTTAACACAGAATGAAGGCTGACACACAAAAGCAACGCAAGCATACATTTAAGAAAGAAAAATCATCATATAGTCCTCTAAGAAATTCCATTAACAATTCCACATCCTCATCTGGATATAATGCAGCAGCAAAGTGGTGTGAACCTCAGCTAAAGAGAAAGTATTAAATGTGAAAGATATACAAGAGTTTGACGAGAAGTTTACAGTTACAGAAATCCTTTACATGTTGAACTCTATGAAGGTATTGATAGAAGATATTGAGAATCAGTGAAGAAACCAAATGGATTCTCATCAAGCTCAAAAATCCTTCCAAGAACATATTCCACAAAAGGACTTTTAACAATTGTTTATTTAGAGCACTGTCCAAAGTGAAAATTTTCAGAAAATCAGTCAAAAACATGGCCCAGGTATATTTTATAACAGAACTGTCTACTGCTAATCCCTACTGCACATACACACAAATTATAAAGAACATTTTAATGTTCTAAGCTTCCTTCTTTCTACAGGTATCTCACATAATGGTTTAAACCACCTGAAATTAAAGCACCCAAAATTTATCTCATCTTCAGGATTCTGTCTAAAGAGAAGCAACTCAAATTTTACCAGTTATGACCAGTTACAAACATCAAAATAGAAAACCTCAAACCTAAAAGTCTCACTTATTTAAAACACAGTCGTCTCTTCCTCGACTCATTCAAGCTATTTAATTCATTCTAGTTCTTCATGACTCATCAGTAAGACAAGACAGCCCAGCAGGAACCAGCACAAACCTGTCCATGATGGGAAGTTGTCCCTTGTATTTTATAAAATTATTCTTACTGCCCTGCACCTCAGAGCACAGCACATGAAAATGCTTCCCACTGACAATTTTTCCTTTCAAATTCCTGAAAGATGTTAACCACCACAGAAAAATTCCCTACAGTGCTGGAATTATAAGTACAAAGCAACACATATACGTTACTGAATTTGGGAGTTTCTAGCAACCAAACAACTTTACAAAAGAACAATCAAAAAAAGTTTATATTTTGGGTTTAGGTTGCATCGTAATAAAGAGCTGCTCAATAAACATTATCTATTTCTTTTTAGTATTGTTTAAAATTTACCTCAACAATTGCTATAAAAATGTCCCTGAACTAACAAACACTGACTTAAAATGTTTCTGTATTAGTATTTTTGACAAAGCAGTCACTATCTATAATAAAAATAAATACTGCTAATACTGTTCTGACATAGAACATTTAAAAATGAGACTACCACCTGAGTACAACAATAAGAATTATTAGAGTGCATTACTGTGTTTTAGTAACTGTGGCACAAATAATTGCATGTTTTTCTCAAATCATTCATTCATTAACTGTATTTTCTACTTCCAGGAATTTTGCTTAGAGAACAGCATTTCAAGGAGGCAAACGATTAAAGCACATCTCCATTCGTGCCGCTGTGAGCTGTCCTCCAAGTCACAGACTGAACACGGTCAATGCATGTGACCCTTCTGCAAAATAAAGATCCCTAAGGAAAACACAGATGACGTCAATCCACAAGCTCATTAAACAGCAGTCAATTAGAACTCAAGTCAACTACAACTCAAACCTTAAAACACCACTATCTGCACTCCCTACTGCTTATGGAAACCAGCCATGAAGTAAAAAATAATCTCCAACTACCAATGGAGCATCAGTTTCCTTCAAGACCAGAGCACAATAATTTGGTAAAAAACCCATCTGTCCCGAGGAATTCAGCAGCAAACAGAATTCACAGGCTCACATCAGGGAGTCCTAGCCGGATTCAGAATGCGCCCAGCATCCAGCGGCCCGCATGACAACCCATCCACCTCCTCAAGCAAAACCCCAAGGCTGAGGTTTCACATTCTGGGGCAACTGCATCGCATTTTTCTGCTGGGTTATTTTTCAGTTGGATCAGTTCCCCACACAGCTGCAGGCTCAGCTGCGCCAGCACGAAGCAACCCGCAGACACGTGGGTGCCACTCGGGGCACGCCCAGGGAACAAGAGGTTTGGGAACCTCCGAAACAATCCAACAGCTGGGGAATAGCTGCCTTGTCAAAAACGAAAGGAGGAAGAATCAGATTAGAGCTAGGAAAATGGTACTGAGGAAATGAAATAGTTTTCACTAGGAGGAGTCAACGTTCCCATTTTGGGAAATCCTGAAGGCAAATTCTGACCAGTCACAATCAAGACTATGAAAGCTGAGCACAGAACCCAGCCTGAACACACAGGCCAAGCTGAAACCAATCCCTCTGCAATCTTGGCGATAAGTGTCTGAATACAAGTCAGCGTCTCACTGGATTCAAAGCCTGCAAAGAGGCTGATCCCTTGCGTAGTACCTTCTCCTAACAGCAGAAGAGCGCTGATAACACAACAACTCCATTCCATGGCTGCAGAGAAGACCCTTCAGCTAACAATAGCAATTCAATTTTACTGCATTTTGGGAAAACTGCAACCTGCAGAGCAGCTTTAGATCTTTTAAAGGCTAGCAATAACACTGGTACTCCAGTCTAAGCTCAGGTATAATCCCAAGAAGAAAGAACCTCATCCAGTAGTTTCTGATGTGAACTCAAAACTTTTCTTGGCAACAAGTATTTCTTTTTAAGGAAGAAAAATGAAAGCATATTGATTTTGGAAATCAATGGCTACAAGTGACAGAAAACGTAATGCACTTCGAGAGAAATTACAATATTTAACAGGTTTCATTTAAAAAAACCCAAGTTAAATAGACTTCAGCACTAGACATCAGCTTACTGCACATTCAAAAGTAGCCTGTTCCTCACTGATACCCCCTGAATACATGCAGCAAGGATGGGATTAGCACCAATAATGTGAGTTTTAATGATGCAACCTACCATGATTTTTCTCAAGATCCCTCTTTTCTGGTGCATGAATTCTAATTCTTACAAAGAAATGACCAAAGTGTCTCTTACTACATTCAGAAGAAGGTATTAGCTACATAAAAATACTACAAACATGCAACAAATGCACCCAGCTGCATCATCCTTCACTGCCAGTGCGTTTGTGACAAAATGAGACAGATCTAAGGAGAAGAAACTACCAACATGAAACTCAGATCTCTATCATCCCAGCATTGCCTCATCTTGACCACTGATGCCAGTTCTACAGTCAGCTTGCAATTTGTTCTGCTCTGCACAAACTTCATTACAAGCATTTTTAAACAAAGAACACTTCACTTCTGCCTTTATAAAAAACACTTCATACATTATATACAAAGGTGTACACATTTATTGAAGATATTTAATTAAGTAACAGGCTTCCAAGGGGAAAAAAAAATTGTGGAGCATTATACATGCTGCTATCTTGTGATACTTTATTAATTATATCCAATTCATTAAACACCCTAACTTCTCCATACCTTTGTCCATGACTAAGTTCAGACTACACAGATTTATGGTTCTGAAAATCATGCTCCGTCAGCATTTTACACTTCTAGAACTCCAGGACTTAAAAACTGAGTAAAATATACATTAGTGACATCAAAACATTGTGAACTCTCTTGACTTTTCTGTTCTAAATCCTGTAAAATTAACTATAACACAATTAGAATGTATGGTAATTAAAGTAACAAAATTTGTCTCATGTAATGACATTTATTTTTACTTTATAATGGAACACACACATTCTACTTTTTTCATATAACAGCAGTAAATTAGTTATAAAACACCTATGACTGTTTGCATTGAGGATAATAGTTTTACAGTCTTTGGTACTAGAGTTCAAAAACTGAAGTGAACAGGAACATATGTCCCTCAGTTAATAAAAAAACCCTTTTAACCTCCCTTTTTACATCAACTAAAATTCCTCCAGTATTTTTAACTACTACTATACTTGTGTGAAAATAAAGCTATATCCTTTTTTTTTTAGTATTCCATAACTAACAAAGTTTTTTGTCTTCTTAAGGCTTCTTTTACGATTGAGATGTGACATTAAATAGGCATCTGAGAAAGTATTAAATACTTTAATTCAGATTTTTAATGGCTAAATGTTTCTTCTCACATTGTTGTGCTAATGCTCTTTTATAGTTCTGGAGAACTGATACTTTCAACCATCATTTGGATTTTTTATGCTTGTTTTTAAAACCATACAGTACAATGCAGATGCCCCATCAGTAAACCCTGCCTCTGATCCACAGCAACACCTGGTCCTGCCACTCTTAACTGTTACCAGCTCAAAAGAAGAGTTAATACAGTTCAGTCCATAATCCTGGGCTGGTTTTGCTCAGTAAAATATATCCAGAAGGTCATACTGCATGCACATCACTCATACCTAGTTTTATTAGGTGAATCAGAAACAGTGGTTTAAGTTTTTTTGCAGAGCAGGTGACAGAATTCTCTTAAAACAAAACAAAAACATAGGATCAGACTATTCTTCAGTAAATTTTAGAGACAGCATACTGCCAAGTTCCCTGCAGGTTTTCCCATGTCTCTGGATTTGGAAACACCAGTGGTTATATCAAACTAATTGGATGGGATGAGGTACAAGACAGATGCCTCTATCACCCAAACCCTTCTGAATTTAGAGACTGAATTTAGACACCTGCGAATTCGTCCTGAGCAGTATCAAATCTAAATGTTTCTCACTTTAGAAATGAAGGTCTTCGGAACCAAATTCACAGTGTTTAATGTCAGACTGAGAACCAGTGGACCCACAGACACACTGCTAAGAAACAGCCTGCAGCCAGCCTGAGTCACCAAGCAGTGCTTCTGAACTACTCTCAGTTATAACTCATCCCCCTGTTTCTGCATCCCAAGGAAACTGTAAACCAGTATCTTTGTGTGTCTGGAAAAAGGCGTGGGGTGGAAGTACACATTTCAGGGTGGGGGTGTTGTTTATTTCCCTACACAAACAGAACTGCATTCATGTTAAAACTAAAAAGCAACAACAATGAAAAAAGACATCCCACGGAAAAAAAAGTAAAGATTCTGACCTGTTCTACCCAGCTCTCACCCACACCCCACAGCCACTGAAAGGCAGGCAGCCATCAGACACCGGGCCTGCCAGCCACCTTCATATTCACACCTCAACCAGGAGTGTTCTGGTTTGGTTTTTGTTTTTCATTAAAAAAATAAAAAATAAAAAAAAAAAGAGAGAGAGAGAGAAGTAAGAATACAGTTGTTTTTGTAAAAGACATCACCGGTCTCAATTCTTTTATGGGCCTGAAATGCAGTACAAACCAAGAAAACAGTGACTTAGCCCAAAGTTTTTCATTCTCTTGTGTCATCTTCACCAACGAACAATCCCCCAAAGACATTTATCAGAAGAACTAAAAATTCTTACCTTTTGGATAATCTTCCAATAAGAGGTTGAAGTGACCTAACTGACAAAAGAAATCAGACTCGACCTTTCCTTCAGCTTTCAAAATTAGCGATTCATAGCAGCGAACAGCCTGGGAAAAAGAAATACAAGGTTTTCAAAATTCTGTATTTAGCTAAAGCAAATAATACATTTTCTGAGAAATAATAAAGTTTTTTATTAGCTTGAAAGATGAGGTCTACAAACACTCTTGATAATAAAGTCAGCATCACTTTTCAAAGAAGAAATGTATTATTTAAGACGGAACAGATTTGGAAGCTCACTGATTCTAATGCAAATTGACAACAAATGAACAACAGAAATTTCCTCTGGTTTATCTGTGGAGATTCGATTTCCCCAACACAGAACAAACCTCTAAGTTACATGACAATTTTTAATTTAAAAATCAATGAAATACAAAAGGATTGATTTTATTCTTTCCAATCTGAAAGAAAGAAACCTCTTTGATTTTATTCTCATTGTGGTTTTTTTCCCCCCCCCAAAGAATTCATTTTTCATTTAACAGTTATTTCACTCATTTTGGCTATGCTGAAAAGCACACTACCTCAACATGTTTCCTTACGTAATTTATGTATTTTCATATGTGCTTCCCAAGATCCGATTCTTTTTACAGCTGTCATGTCGTAAAATAATTTACTACCTTCTACTGTAGACTAAGAACAGCTAAAGTCAGAAATGTAAAACCCATTAGAAATTAATTTTAGTTAGAGAAAAGTTGCCCTAGAAATTTTTAAGTGACACATACAGACGCAAAGAATGTTCTGTGTTATGAACACACGTTTTTAACAAACTGAACTGACACTTCTATTCACCGTAATTGCCATGATCTTTAACCTATTACACCCTTAACTCATAACCCTATTTACTTCCTGACCCTGTTTAACACTTTGGGAATGAGTGAGTAAATAAATAAAATCACTTCCCCAATTTTCTGAACATATTAGCCATTGAATTGAAGCAGTTAAACAAACTTAAATGGGAGGAAAGGTCCTTTGGACCAGCACAATTCTCAAAAGCCAGACAGACTTCCAACAAATTCTAATGCCAGCTGGTTAATCCATGATTTTCAACAATTTATGGTTCTATGTTTCAAATTTGGTTGTAATTATGAACTCCTTGATTTTATTACATGACAGTAATCAAAGACCAACTCATCCTATTATGTGATTCTGTGAAATGAGGAGCTTTCTTAGGCGATTCTATAAAAACTAAATAATAATAATAACGATAATAATAATAATAATAGTAATAAGCAAAAACTTTAGAAATTCAAAAGAGGGGGGAAATCAAGCTTAATATTAAACCAGTAGCCTTGCTCATATTTATTATTTACTTTGAGTACACTTTCATTAATCATCGAAATGAGAGATGCCAAAAATAAAATGAGGAAATGTTAGAAATAGTTAAAACACATCTGTGGAGAACCCAATTACAGATCTAATCTGTTCTGAGTGGGTTTCAGTTTGCATCCCAAGACTGAGGTGTATCACATAGTTTCACCTACAACCAAATCCAGAAAAGCCTTATTTTATAGCTGTTTTCAGAGGCAAAGTTCTGACTAATAAAAACAAGGCTGTGTTGCTACAGAACTGCAGGTGTACATGTGGTATTAAAATGACTTAATAAAACATAAAAATATGTTTACATAAATCTAAAGTACATATTTCAAGCTGTAGTTATTTGACCGTGTTCTGAAGATACCAAATCTAGACGTCTATTTGCCTCTACCTCAAAGATCCGCAGCAGAACTTTTCCTTCACGCTGCAAGCTTTGCCCTAGCAAACTGCACTGGAAGGACTGTAATTCTGTTCACCATGAATCAAAGCTACTACTCCTTTAATTTTATTCCCATCACTACGAACACCTCTTGCAGTCAGTCAACTCTCCATCTAAAGAATATCATCTTGGAAATCAGAAGCAAAGCACACAAGTCCGAAGTAAATTCCTTAAGATCACTACTTGTGTATGTACTGACTCCTAACATCAGGCTCACCACCTGAACCCCTCTGCAAATATCTTAGGGCAGAATCTTGGTTTTGCAGAATCACCGTGCTTCCTCTCCCCACTTTTTGGTCTCATCTCTTGATTTGTACAAATCATAACAAAATTCTTGATGGTGTCCCTAACATTACTGTCATGGGTTGATTTGTAGATAGGCTTCCCTTTTTCTGATGATGTGCAATACCTGCTGCAGCTGCTGAAGAAAATAGTCATATTTTGGTATTTTCTTAAATTGGTATTTTGTCTTCTGCAATTCAGAGCATCCAGAAATTGCCACCGCAACAGGTAGTTTACAATAAATACTGGAGAGGAAGCTAGAGTAGTTTATTTCCTCAATTAGGCTACATTAGGCTATCAGGTGTTTAAAGAGAATTTGACTTTATGAACAAATGGAACAGGATTTTTCTGTACAGATGTTCAGGGAAATCGTAAATCACATGCACTTTAACATTTAAGTGTTTGGGGACCCTCAACATTCTCCCAGCTCCTTTTTAAGTAAATGCTCATTAAAAGACATATCACACATATCTGAAGCACTGCCTACAGTAATGATGTAAAAACCTGTGCCCAAGCCTTTCACATAGCTCAGAGCAACTCACAACAAGACAGATTTTCCCTTTATGTTAGAACAAACTCTGAAGATACTCCCAAGCCATCTCACCAATGCCAGCACAAGGCAAGGCCTAAGACCCCAGAACTTCCCTTTTCAGCCACAGTTAACTGTAAATTATCTGTTCCTGTAAGGGCAATTCAATTACACCATTAAAGCAAACCCTCTCCCCTGACCTCAAACCGGTTTGCAACACAATGCAACACACTCATATTGACGCAAATTTAACTTGGGAAGGCTGTTTCAAATGAATCTGTTAAATTCTTCCAGCACATTCTAACAAAATGAAACAGAAACTAAAAAAAGCAAGCGTTACTTCCTCAGTGGGAACACCAAGTCAGCCCCTGAGTCTCTGAAGGAAGAGCAGGTTGGTCACTGTGCGGCTCTTGCTCTTCCCAGCAGCCACGGCAGATTCACCAAGCAAAACCCCGACTTTGGTTTTGGTCAAGAAACTTTCTTCCTCGTAAGACCCACCCACAAAGATCTTTAGAAAGTAACAAGTATTCTTCTGCCCAGGTAAGAATTTGTCTCTGTTGAATGAATGGATGTAAAAGAGAGATCACAACTGCACATATCTGCATGTTTTCTTTGAAGGAACAATCAAAAGATCTCATTTTAGTGGATCTTTAACTGCAAAGGCCACCTATGGCACCACTTGTGCAACCCATTTAAATTACCCTGAGACACTAAGAATTCTAAGGATGTTAAAGACCCCTGAGGTTTTTAAGCATTGTTATTTCTCCACACTGTATGGATCTCTAAGTGCATTCAATGGAGTCAGCCTTGAGAATTACCAGTATTGACAAATTAACAAGAAAGAGAAAGACCCTGAAATGAAAAGGAAGATTGCTACACAACATCGCACACTTCCTTCCCTTTGTTCAAGGCTGCAAAAAGATAAAAAGGAAACCTGAAGAATTTAGGAACTTGGCAAAATAATCACCCACAGCTGCTTCGCAGTGTGGCAACCAGAGCAGAAACAGAAAACCAACACAGGAATGACTGCAGGAAAAGAAACTGGCTTATATGACAGTAAAAAAGTACAAATATTCATGTTGTTTGCCACCTTCAGCTGAACTATACACTACTGTCACACAAAGTCCCTCTTATTATATCATAGTTCATGACTGGGGGCATCCTGATTGCACAGATTCAACTACCAATTCTTAGCACACCTTTAAATACAGTACAGTGAAGAACAAGGCTTAGTGTATTTACCAACTCAGAAAAAGCTAGCAAAATCTGTTCACAAAAGGAAGAAATAATTTTAGAATCACCTTTAAAAGTCCTACCAGACCCTTGTGCGTTCCCTGCTTACCATGCCAACAGATAAGGAAGTGGATTATTTTTTCCCCTCTGTTTTAAGACCATTCCTTCCCACACCCACAAAAAAACCAACCAAACAAACCCAAATCAAACAGAACCAACCCCATAAAGTAAATGCCAGTTTTGGCTATTATTAACATGATGTCATTTCCTGAAGGAAAGACCCCAGAGTCAAGAATATACCGTAACAAAACAAAACAATAAATATACCCAACCCAAACCGATCTAACTGATAAATCTAACAGTTAAACCCAGAATTCTAAATATTGTATACAGGAGTCACTGAAACATTACAGCTCTGCTTTATAAACAAGAAGGACAATGTTATTTCTACTTCGATTATTATGAAAAAAAACTTTACCATTATCACTGGTTGCAACTGTTTGTATTTTACAGCACAAATTCAAACTGCTGTTAAACAATTGTACTAGAAAGAAGGAAAAAAAATCAATACAGCTTGTTCAAATTGTTTTTGAAGACGATAATGTGATGTTATCCTTTCTGAATCATGACAAGCATGACTGACCAAGATGAAACTAAGCAGGGCTAAATGGCCAAACGTGATAAAATATTAACTATTAATTCTATAATATATTAATCATATGAAAATGGAGGAGTACACTGAGTCAGCAAATTTTTACTTAAAAACACAGAAAAAACCCTGGCAACTACAGGGAACCAAAAAGCAGCAATCTGAGTTGTTAACATGGCAACAACTGGGCAGTAACATACAGCGAGAGAAATTATTTGAATTTTACTGGGTAATAAATTAACTGCTCAAGAAAAACACAGCATTTCAATGCAGACAATATAGTGTAAAATCACAAATTCAAAGCTTCAGGAAGTTCCCAGAACCTTCAGTTTCACAACACTATTGTATATGTAGATAAGCTGGGGGAGGGTGACAAAACTGAACAGTTGCTGCTGCTTTTTCTTGTGTCTCCAGTGATCCGACTGGATGAGCTTTGAGAGCAGGTAATGAGAACAGAGATTCCAGGTGAAAATTGGAGAGAGAGACATCAGCAGGCTCTTGACAAATAAAATGCACTCTACACTAACGGTTAGAAACAGCATGTTAATTAGCTCATATTTTATCCATCTGGAAACTAAAGTAACTACATGGACAGTGCTGGTCACTGAGGCAACAACCACACAGCCACCACCGGTCAGTCTGAGGGGCACCTACAGAGCAGAAAGGCACAAGTGTGGGGGTGTGTGTATGTATGTGAGTGTGTGGGTGTGTGTGCGTGTGCTGGGCTCCCTCTCCCTCCCCCAGTACCCCTGAGGATGCTCCGAAAGGCTTCTCCTCCCATCCCTTGCTCCATTCCACAATTCAGCAAGAGGCACAGGTGATTTGCTAACAACAGAGACAACAGCTACTGCCCCAAGAACGTCCTGCTGAAGTTCCAGCTCCTGCTCTGCAGCACTGGGGCTGTGAGAACAGGGATCCCTTCAGCTAAGCAAACAGGAAAAAAAAACAGACAAGCCTGAATTCTTCTGAAGTTAAAACTATTTTCCCCCGATCAGTGACTGGCTGGATACGTATCACCTTCTGAGCTGCAGATGATTTACAAGAACATCTCATTTATTTCTGCAGAGAAAAGCACACCATTCTTATTTGACTGAAGATAACCTAGATTAATGCAGCAGATCCTCCACTGAAGGCTCTCATATTATGTATTGGCACAATATTCTTAACTTCCTTTACTTTCTTATTCAATAGCAATTCCCACTACAGCTTTCAAAGCTTCTTTATATGCTGTGTCTCTGTGACGCTCATATTCCATTATAAAATTTCTCTCTAAATTTAGCACATTTACTCTCCTTGTATTTCATGTATGGACTATACTATCCAGAAGGCTCAGTAAGAGTGCTAAAAGTACAGCGTGCTGGACACAAATATGCTCAGACCCCAAAGCAAAGCCTCAAGAAGGAAAAACATGAGCTGGCCTCTTCACTAGCTTTGTTCTTGCAAAATTTCTATGGCATACTGGGATGTTGTGAACTTATTCTAGTCTGTTAGTAATACTTAGGATCTAAGTCCTTCTCATTTCAGGGACAATTAGTATAGAACAACAGAAACTGATCCTCCTCAAACATTTCCCAAGAAATGTGTATGGCTAATTTATTTTCTTATGACTAATGCTTCATGAAACAGGACACAAGAAAAAATAGAGCAGGCAGTAAAGAAAAGCAGCTGCACACATGAGCTACACACATAGCCTGATGGTCACAATTGAGATTAATTTTCTTTAAAAGCCACTACTATAGTCTAGGGCTTTTGAGCTTCCAGATTATACTGAAGATGTAACAAATTTTTTTTTGAAATAGTGTTTATGGCAGATGAGAGATGACATAGTAAGCAGCAGAAGTAAGGGTCAAGATTGCCAAGCTTACAAGGGAAAATTAACATGAACTCAGTTATCATTGCAAACTGAGGGATACTACTTCATAAAAAACACAGAACACAAAACAGAATACATGCAAATCAATGATTAAATGGAGAAAAGTGACATTTTAGTGTAGAGTAAAAAACCCAACTTGCCTCCACTGAATACAGAACACTTATAAGACATTCTTGACAAGTGTTTTCTGTCAGACAGATGCAAACTCATTAGTTTAGATATTAAAAGTAGTTTACATACATAAAATACAGGAAGCTTAGTCCTTTGCAGATGACAGTGTCCATAAGCAACTGGATTTTATGACAAATTTGTTGACTGAAGCTTATGTGGTGAATCACTTTGCATTAATTCTAAGTGCACTTTGAGGATGCAATCCTCCCATTATTTCTTTTCAATACAGTCAAATAAACTTACAAATATCAACATCTAGGTACACACACACACCCCTACATCATTTCTATAAATCCTGAATGATCAGAAAACAGAATCATCTCTCTTCTGCCTCTGAAAACATTTCATAATCAGGTGACTCAGGAGACTATGGCAAACTTTGTATGGAATTTCATCATTCAAAATCCTTTACAGTTAATCTTTTAAAAAACCCCAAACAAACAAACTCAAGCAACACTTTTTTTTCTAAAGTGGTGGTAGATTTTTCATAGGCAATTGGAAATTATTTTTATCTGAGACTATAGGAACAGATTTTGGCTATTTTTACCACAGTAAGTCTATTTCAAGTAGAATTGCAGCACCTTAATTTAGCAATTGTTCGAATTCATGAGTAGTTCACCACACACTAAAATTTAAGACCACTAAAACTGATTTTATTCTAGCAATTCTCCCCCATTCCAACACAGAACATCACAAATGAGGTGTGGCATGTCATACTTCAGAACATTTAGACAGCTAACACTGATAGACAAACTTATCTTTTTTTTAATGTTAAACTTATCTTTTTTTTTAATGTTAAACCGGTTTTGGCTAAGAGTCTGCAGAGTTTCATACAGATTTTAAGTAAGATATGATACCACAAATAAATAGCTGGTTTTGCTTTCATTGGGTAAATTATTTTAGAAATATAGTTCAAATCAACACAGAAAAATCCAAACAAACACAGAAACCTACCCACAATTAAAGCCAGAGTCTGCATTAATAGCTGCCTGTTTTACCTAAGGAAAAAAGATCTGAATAATTTATTTATGCAAATATCTCTGGATCTGGACACCAGTCTTTGGAAATGTAACACTGACTATCAGGCACCAAGTGTAATAATGACAATGAATAAAGAAGCTTGAAAAAAAGAGGTATTAAATAGAGAACAATAAACATACATATGCACAAGACAATGTTTACCAAGACTGACACAACAAATATATATTTGTGAAAATACCTAGTTTCAGACTAAACAGAATGGTTTTTCTGTGCTGTCTGAATACAAGGCAATATAGAAAGGCAACTATTAAAAATATTTAAAAGCTACCACTAATTGCTCTGATAAACCTTCACAATCTACACTTCAGTCCCAAAAGGGTTCAAGCACTAGAGGTGGCCTGGTACTCAGAAATAATACTGCTGGTAGCTTAGTCTGAAAATACAAGGAAAAGATGATTTTTTTAGAAGAATGGAAGTGAAAATGGGTCAGGAGCTGTTTCATAAAGAAAGTGTAAAAACTAATGCTAATAGGGTGGGAAGTGTGGAATTTTCAGCACCACAGGAGATACAGAATTGGTAAAGGCACATTAAGACACAAAGGATAAAAAAAAATCTGAATGGAATGAACCTGGTTTTAAACACTGAAATACCACTATTTCAAGGAGTCTCAGAATGCTGGTACTTTTAAAGTTACCACAGCCAGTGTAGCAGAAGGTCCACCCCAATGATTTTCCATCACATCACTGAAATCTCCCATATAGGTACACTCCACATATTACGTTCCTTTTTCCACGGCCATTCATATCTTCTCCTCTGTGGTTGCTTAATTATGCTTACACAATTATGCTCACATATAAAAATGAGCAACACTGGAACATAACCAAATGCGCATGAAAACCAGCCTGCATAGAAAAATGTTTTGCAGAAGAACTTGATGCCCAGTGAACACCTTGAGAAACACCACAATAATTCCCATCAAGAGCTGTAACCCTTCTCTGCTAATGCCAGCAAACACCCAGCCTTATCCCTCACCTTTTCCCCTCTCGTGTGGCAATCTGAACAAAAAGAAATTGCCATGAGGAAATAAAAGGAATACAATCCTCTGCATACAGCCCACAGCTAATGAGCAGTACCACTTCTGAATGGCAGAGCTGGTGAACCTTATTCCAGGAAAGAATAATTGTCTTATTTCTGCTACGTGGCAGTAACAGGTGGGGGAGATATATTCACAGAGATTTCAGATTTTATATTTATGCACTACAAAGCCGAAGTCCAAATTATTTTAGCTACTAGTATGCATTTGCATCACAATGTGCACTAAACACCAAGTAAAATGACAATACACTCAAAACATTGCTTGGGAACTGGCCAGCTGAGTCTTCTGATAAGTAAAATCTGATAGTGAATTGTCACAGGCAAAACATGCTAAAGACTCCTGGAGCTGCAGGGTAAACAGCCAGGCAGGTTGTCATCACAGACTGTTTTCATTAATATTTCCCTGGAGCTGGATGTAAGATCTCCTTCTTGAATAATGCTTCCCAAGGCCTATCAAACTTGACATCCAANCAATTTTTGACTCCTTACTCTTTAATGTCTTTCAAAATATCCAAGTGGTAAAACATTTATGTATGAAGCTTAATGGCAATTCTCCATGTATCTTGTATGTATTTTCAGGGATACTAGTGGACTAGAAATAGAGCCAGCTTCAAAGGATAAAGTTTCTGGTAAGTACAGCAGGTCAGAAACCAATTCTATTAGAGGAGGGAAATGGGACGCACAAGAAAATTCACAAAAAACTCCTGCACATCAAAACCATCTACGAAGGACTTGAATCTAGAAAGATCAGGCTTCAAGGCTTCATTTTATTTAAAACAGACTTAA
>WEIT01022394.1:27664-44430 GCA_013389985.1 Dryoscopus gambensis
TCTGTGCTGGTAACAGGGAGTCTTCAGGGAAGAGTAAGCACAAAAGAAATAATCCTTATTTTATTACAACAATCTCAGTAGTCACATTCCAGAAGAATGTGACAGAACATGTGGCTAAGCCATCATTAGGTAAACGATATCGCGCAATTCTCAAGCATCCCTTCATTCTCCTGAAAACTCTGCTGGAGTTTAAAGGGATTTATGGGTTGTACATTCAAAACTCCCCCAAAAATCTCAGCTTGCATCTCCTTCATTTCCACGACTCATTTGCAACCACCAGCATTCACCTACTCCATGACCTCATGTGCCAGATGCAACAAATAGGTCAGTTTGTATCTGACCTACAGATCTCCAGGTGAGGCAAACATCAGATACAGGAGGCTTGCAATTCAGAGCAGCCTCAAAACAAAAAAGAAAAAAAATTGCATTTCAGGGTGGGGATCCCCCTAAGGTATGGCTTCTTAACCCAAGTTTAGCATTGCAAGCCTTCTCTGTCCTCTGATCTTTCCTTCACCTCCCATACAGCCTGACGGATGCAAAACCTTTCATATTTCAGAGGCCTATCTTTACACTGAACAATTAATAGGAACATTCATGTCATAAATACGGGCTACTTCCCAAAATCTTGGAAGATTCTCCTTCCGCTGGTTATAGTAGTCAAACACATGAGAAGATAAGCATAAAACAACTTTCTCATTTAATGACGTGGTCCGAGTCATCAGAGAATTGTTTAAGGTTGGAAAAGACCAATCCTGGTTCCCCAGGGAAAGAGTCCGACCCCCACCCGGCCACAACCTCCTTTCAGGGAATTGCAGGGAGTGGTAAAGTCTCAACATTTCCTTCACTGAGAACACAAAACACAGACCTCTAAGAGCTCAGACAGAACAACAGACTTTGCAGTCTGCTTGCATAAAAGTACATGGCACTAAATTAAAGGGATTTCCCCACAGATAATGCAGGCTACATGCACTGAAATAAAATACTAAATACTTGTATGACAGCATCCAAGAGAAAGCTATTGAGGATCATTTTAAGACATGTATTAAGATGTGCTATTACAATTAATTAGGTTAATTTTGTGTATTTATTCATACATTAATAGCAAAGCACAATAGTAGACTTGAGGAAAGGTGGAGAATTTAGTATTACTGAAAATAAACAGTTTGAAACTATTTTTTTCTATAATTAATGATTGTCTCCCGCTCACCTACATCTTTTCAGACCACTACATGCACACTTAGGACTGACACCACACACATCATTACACTTACGTGACAGGAGGAGAGGAGCATGCAGAATTTAAGATAACCAGAGCTAAAAATGCTGTGGGTGGGGGACAACGACAACACGATAGAGGACACAAAAAACCTAAATTTTTAACTTGCTCAGGAGGTTAGGAGGGCAACATTACACCAGCAATGGAGCTTCTGTCAAAGACAAGATAACTTACACAGATTTACAGCTTCATACAGACATGTAGGCACAACCCCATGGGCACTTTTCTGCAGTAAATGCCACTTGGCAGTGGGAACTTAACCTCTCATTTCAGCTGAATCCCCAAGTGCTGTGCAACTGCACCTCTCAAGAGGCAGTTCTTCTCCAAAACTAAGGGAATCTTCCTTTAAGTTCTATGTGCAAAGCAAGAGGTCCAACCAAAGGGATAATCAAATGCCAAGATTCTGATTTATGTGCAGGAAGAAAACACAAAATTCCACTTCAAATGTGCATTTCAGGGAGTAATAGAACTCACCTTGACACCAAGAATAAAAACTATTCAGAAGTAGCAACTAAATTAATTTGACTCCCTTATCTGACTGTGGAAGGAGAGGCAGTATCACAGTACCTTCCCCTACTCGTTCAGTGTCTGTAATTTCTAGGAAAAATGTGAATTTCTTCTACTAAAAGGAATGACCAATTTAACAAGCACTATGAAGTTACATAAATGCTGCATCATCTTATGAATGCCATCTGCTGCTTAATAACGTTTTTCTACCCGCCACCTAAACAACACTGGTCATTCCTCTCACACTGCAGTTTTCATCCACAAAACTCATTTCCCACAAGTAGTATCCTGATAGCACATGAAGGCCCCAGCTGCAGACGTCACTGCTGCTTCACAAAAACCAGCTCTACAATGTTCAGACACGAGGGTAAGAAAACCACACACCTTGGTACGACCCTCAAACTGCGGCAGCAGCAGAGAGCTCTAGAGGGGTTTGATTCTGACACTGCAGGTGATGGTGCAGTGATGCCAACAGAGAAACTCCTGTCAGAGCAGAGGAAATGCCAGCACAGCTACAGCAGCAGAACCTGAGATCCACGTGGGAACATCAACACCCAGAGGTTGTCCAAATTTGACAGCACACTCCTTAAACCCAGGTACCAGTAAGTACTACTCCATAGCAATTTTACTTTTTTTACTTAGAAAAAGAAATCACTGGCAAACAAGGTGCCAACTGAAACAGGTTATCTCCTTATGAGAATGAGTTCGTTTCAGCCAATGACATGAAAAGAATCTGGGAAGGTTCTCAAATGCGGGAGAAAAATCATGAAAATGAAGCCACTGGAGCAGGAGCGTGTTCCTTCTCCTTTCCAGCTGTCTGAAGCCTGACAGACCTTCAGCTACTCATTAATGAATTGCTCTAAATCAGTTTGTTCCATTTTTGAGTGCTGGCTGTGGAAGTGAGAAAGCCCCGAGGAAAAAGTTGTGAAATGACCTGTAGTTGAAACCTGTTTTCCTGTTTCAGTTGCTAAATCTGCATATCTGCTTACTAATCCCTCTGGAAGCACGGTTTCCTGGAGCCAGAAAATTCCTACCTAGCTGCGCTGAAGAGTCTTTAAAGTAAGTGAGTACTAATGCACTGGAACCAGTGCTGCACTCTATTAAGGCAGCTCCATTCTCTGATCTTAAAAAAGATAAAATAATAATCAAGAACAAATTTAAATAATCTCAAAAGATGAACAGGCTTTTTCTAGAAGATCCCTGCTACTTGTCTGGAAAATTAAAATTACCTTTAAAGTGAATACAGAAACTGAAGCAGAGCAGTCAAGCAAAACCCAGAGTGCTGAGGGGCAGGTGATGTTGCCCGACCTCCTCCAAGCAGCAAGGAAGTTCTAAACTGTTCCTCAGTTCCACAGGCACCACACATCCCCTGAATCCTGAGAGCTCCTTGTGAAAAATGACTGCTCTTACACATTTTCACTTTCATCCAGAATCATAATAAAAATCACCCCTTCCATCATGCTCCACAATCGAGTAGCAAATAGTGGTCTAAAGCAGAGGGCATAAACTATTCCATTCTTTCAAACTACAGAGGACTTGGCTTAATTAGCAATTAAAAGCAAGTAGTACAAACGTTCCTTTCTCACTGCACATAATGGAGTCGTCATTGTTCTCAGATTTTTGGCCACAATGTGAGCAAGCTCCAAGTTTGCAACTGGCACTACGGAAAAACATTCTACCATTCAAAAGCAGAAAACAAGCCACCACCAGAAAGAAAAATCAACTAATAAAGAAGAACACAATTTTAAGATGACAGCATTTTTACTAGCAGGGAATAAACAGACTGCAACATTCCAATTCCATGTTTTTGCTCACAGAGTTTGAACCTTGCACTCACAGATTAACTGAAGACAATCTTCAAGATCAGGCATCACAGTCCTACGCAGTGATCATATCCCCGCTATCCACAATTACCTAAGGAACCCTTACACAATCTTCCACAATTCTGTCACCTGTCCCAAATACATCTGCCTCCAAAATATTTCCATACTACTATGCAGCTTCTGCTGTGCTCTGCACCTTTTTTAACATAGCAAATGTCTCCTTTCCAGGTTTCCATTCAACCACTAACACTTTTTTTCAAATTATTTATGTCAAATAAACTTCTAAAAATTACTTGTACTGAGACTATACAGAGAAAAAAATCCCACCAATTCAGCAAAGATGGACAGCGTATAACTAATGCCAGAAAACTATCAGAACTAATAAATTTTTAACCCATGAACTTGTAAGTTAACAGAGACCTTTAAAGATGGAAAATGAGACCTAATTCTGCTCATTAGTTAACATGGACTCTGATGGTTTCTGGGATCTCATCTTACTTAGGCAAAAAAAAGTTAACTCTGCTATAAGCATAAACACCTCCAAATTCTCCCCATATAGAACCAGGAGACACTAAAGCCATTTCAGCTATGAACTTCCTCCACACAGTAACTACAGTTAAGAAAGCCCTCAAGTACAAAATCTTGTTAGTTAAATTCCATGTGCTCTTACACTAAAGGTAGGATGTGGATCTACGCCCAGGCACAGGGTGGGATTTTTGGTGGTGTTCTGTGAAAGGCCAGGAGTTGGGACTTCAATGATCCTTGTGAGTCCCTTCCAGCTCAGGATATTCCATGATTCTAAGTCTATCTGAGGGGTTTCAAAAAGGCACCAGAAAGGCTGGCTCAGATACACATCTCTGTCGTACCGCCTGATGCTTCCAGTTTTGTTTTCATACACAATACTTCTTTTTTTTGTATTTTCCTCTTAAGCAAAGAGTACAGAAGTATGTACTGCTCTGGTTCAAAATTAACTGAACACTTTCTTACCATAATTTATTTTTCAGAAATTATGAAGAATAAAAGCTATACTCACCCTTTCCTTTGAATTAAAAAAGGAACAAATAAACACTCATTTCTGCTTATTTCGTAAGTAGCAAAAAAGACCCTTAAGCTGAATTTGTTGATAATTTTAACAGGTAACACTTGAAATCTGGTAGTCCTTCAGAATTGTGTAATCTTCCACTCTTGAAAACTTGCAATGTTCAAGTATTAACAGAATCACAAATTCAAAGGCTCTGCCCTTCCAACCATTAAAACCCAGGAGAGATTAAAAATATTCAGAAGACAACACATTTCTGTGCACCACACCAGAGACTAAGAACAAATAAAGCTTTGAGAAACATAGTGTGTAAAATCTACCCTTGTTTACTATATTTGTAACATGCCCAGAAGCTCCATTAAAGTTTACCAGCCAATGTACATAATTTTTGCAGCTCTTTATTCTTCCTTGTATCATTCCACTTTTTCTCTCCTGCCAGAGGTTGCTTATGACATGCTTTATGACATTATATAATGGATGTTTTCCATTTTTCTTACCCTTCCACTTTATCTTACGCTCTTTCTGCACTTTGTTGTATTAAACTGCACCGTTAAATTCTCTGGATCAACATCATTCTCCCCTACACAGGCTTTCAATTCCACACTTTAAACTACTTCTTGCCCTTTCAACATATCCATCTGTACTTCCACACTTGCTCAGCTTTCTCTATCCTTCAAATCTAAAGGCAGCAAAACATGACATGAGAACAGACACATGAGAGTTCTTGGCCTTCATTTTCACCTTGAGGAAAGAGCAGAAGCTATAGTTTCTTTACTCTTCCCTTCCTTGAGGGATAAGGAGGGAAAAGGGAAGCAGCAGTCTAAGATAAAGACATAGAAAACACAGCCAACATCTTACTTTCACTTCAAGAACGGGAGAGAGTTCTGTTATACTCCGAGCATGTAACTCTTACTAAGCTTTTTCACACCCTACACAAAGTCTCTGCAATTTTGTTATCTCTGTTCTTAAAATTTTCTGAGGCAGGCCCCAGCACCATCAAACACTTAAATGCTACTTAAGACAGCAGTAATGTTTAGATGGTAACCAGGCACAAGATTCAGGTAGCTTCTTCTGGAATGAATAAAAACACTATGATTCACACTGCCATTCCCCTCAACCCCAAAATGGTCTACCCAAAAAGTCACCCATTCAATTCCATGGTTTTCTACTCTTCCTCACATCTAAACTAAGTATCATTTTTCAACCTTTCTTCTACTTCCTTTAACTGAAAATGTCTTCCTTTTATTGTAACACTTATTTTCTGAAAAACCTTCCCAAACGATTGCTTCATTTCTCCACCTCCCTACAATCAAATGGTGGCCTGATTTTCAGTAGCCATAGGTTCAAACACAATTCATGAAGCACTCAGCCTAGATCCCTCAAGATCTTTCCTTCATTCAGAGTTTTCTCCTATATAGTTCTTCTTACATACATTCTGGCATTCTCTGCTGCTGCACACATGTTCACATCCGAACCTGTCCCACATCCGATGGTGCCAGTGTACCCTCACAAAACGCTAGGTCTTCCCTCACAGAGAGTGACGAAGCCAAGTCACTGCCCTCATGCCATCCCTCCTCTCCATGAAGAAAGAGAAGCTGTGGATGTTCCATCCCTGGGAGTGTTCAAGAACAGACTGAACACCGCTTTAAGCAACCTGGTCTAATGGGAGATGTCCCTGCCCACAGCAGGAGAGCTGGAACTGGACAGCATTAAAGACTCCTTCCTACCCAAACCATTCTGTGATTCTACGATTCTATGCAATCTAGTCGTGGCAACCTGTGCTTCCAAAAGAGGTAATTCCATTCTCCGTAAGAAAATAAGGAGCAATAGTTTTATAAATATTTCTTACAGAAACAGTGTCACACTAACCAGGACCCACCCTAGCCTCCCAAATCTCTCTCTCAAAGCACCTGCACAGTGTTTTAAGTCTGCAAAATGAACTGTATTCACAAAATCAGAGAATACCTCAATGTGAGGGTACAAAAATGGTATAAAAGGCCAAGAAATTCTTTGTTCTGGGTCCCCATCTGCAGGCACTCAGCTCAAGACCTGCTGCTGTACCGCTCTATTAAATTATTTGTTTTTACAAATCCAGTGCCTGAGTCTCTGCTACACAAAACTCAAGGTCCAGCTCAAAGGAGGAAGTGTGCCCAAGAGTCTGTACGAGCAAGGAGTTGCAAGGGGCACCCATCCATCAGCTCACTGGACACTCCTGCTGCAAAGGGACTCCAGACCCAGCAGTTAAATACAGTCTTGGGTGGGGTGTATGTGACTCCTTGAATGGTGTGAGAATGCTCAAGCAGCAGTTTCTCCTTCAACATGAATGACCATCTATTCCAACCTTTCCTGGCAAAAGCACAGGCTAGACAAGATGGCTCAGCACCCTGTCCAGCAGCACCTTGTAAGCGTCCAACATTGGAGAATCCACCACTGACCCGGAGACATTATTCCAATGGCTGACTGTTCTCTTTCTAAGTTTTTCTTGTGCTCAGTAGGAAGGTAGTCCCCAGGAGTAACTTGTATCCATTAAACCTTGGTAACTCCTTGTAAAAATGAGGTTTCCTTCTTTGTAGGCACCCCTTAAATACAGGAACATGCTGACGATATCTCCCTCAAAGCTTTCCTTTCTCAAGGCTTAACAAACCAGGATCTCTCAGCCATTCTTCACCACTGCAGCTTCTCAGTCCTTTGATCATCCTTGTAGCCCTTCTCTGCACCCTCTCCAGCACGGCCACATCTTTTTTGTTTAGTGGGCACCAAAACTGCACACAAATACTCCAGGTATGGCCTGACCAGAGCTGAGTAGAGTGCGATGATGTCTCCTTTGTCTCTGTTGGTGATGCCCTTGCTGATGCAACCCAGCATCCCACTGGATACAGCATCCAACATCCCAGCCATTTCCCTTCACCACAACAGCACACTGCTCATTTTTTTTAGCTACATCCACCAGGACTCCAAGGTCCCTTTCCACAGAGCTGCTTCCCAGCCAGCCAGATCCCCGACTGCTGCACTGCTGGATCATGTTCTCCCAGACACAAGACCTTACACTTGTCTTTGCTGAACTTTGTAAGGTTTTCATTAGTCCACTCTTCTGCAGGGTGGCTCTCCTTTCTGCAGGTCCACTTCCCCACTCAGTTTGATACCATCAGCAAAATTCATCAGGGTGCACTTGATCCCACCATCCAGATCACTTATGACAGTATTAAACATTGGCCCAGTATCAACCCCTGGGGGCTCCACTTGTGACAGGCAGCCAGTTTGAGAAGGAGCATTTCCCACCCTGCTCTGAGTGCTGCCCACCAGCCAGCTCCCACCCACCACACAGATCTCTTGTCTGGAACATAACACATCAGTTTCTCTAGGGAAAGGCTGTGGCATGGAAAGACTTGACACCCAGGAAGACAATGTCCACCCTGGTTCCACATACACAAAGCAGGTTACTCTGTGCTAGGAGGCAATCAGGTTTGCCAAGAATTATTTGCCCTTGGTGAATCTGTGCCAGCTTCTCCCAATGATGTGATTCATCTGACTTGTGACAGCCCCCAGGAGGATTCGTACCATGACTTTCCTTGGGACTGAAGTAAGACTGATGAGCTGATAATTTCCTGCATTCTTGTTTGAACCCTTATTGAAGATGGGGCAACATAAGCCTTCTCCCAGTGTTCTGGAATATTCCCCAATCTCCATGACTTCTCAAAGATTATGGAGAGCAGCCTCCCAACACTATCCAGCCAGCTCTCTGAACACCCTCAGACGGGTAATTTGTAGAGGTCAAGCTCCTGTAATAGTTCACACACACCAAAATTCCTTCACTGACAGTAGGTCTGTGCATGAAACTGGATTTTTGTTCCCAAGGTCTGGGGCCCAAGAGTGCTGGTAAAGACAGAGGTGAAAGAAGTGCAGAGAACCTCTGGCTTTTTAGCATTGTTGGCAACTAATTCACCTCTCCTGTTTAACAGGGGGCCAGCATTTTCCTCTGTTTGTGCTCGTTGTTTATGATCCTGAAAAATCCTTTCCTGTAGTTTTTGACATCTCCAGCCAATTTCAAGTCCAGCTGAGCTTTTATTTTTCTAAATGCACCGCTGCACACTCTGGCAATGCCCTTGTAGTTCTCAGTGGGCATTTGTTCATTTTTCCATCCCTGGTACACTCCTCTTTTGGTTTTGAGCAGCCTCAGGAGCTTGCAGTTAAGTCAAGGGGATCTCTTACTCCACCTACTTCCCTTCCATTTAAAGGGGATGAAGTGGTTTCATGCTTCCAGAGGAGAGTTCTGCAAGAATTCCCAGCACTCACCAGCTCCTTCATCCTCCATGGAAGCTTCCCATGGAATCCCTCCCAACTCAGCTCTGAGCAACCAGAAGCTGGCTCTTTGCGTTTCTAAAACCTCTTAGCACGAACCTTCAATAGTGGTTATTTAAAACTAGTGAGTTTTCTATTTTTACTAGGTTATTTTTTATCTGAAACAGTTCTCCAGCCTGGTCCATCCCACAGACCAAAAGACAGTTTCACTGAAAGGTATGAGAAGCAACAGAGAATGCTTAAAATTCTGTTACCTAGAAGAAAAATACCTAAAAATAAAGCCTTAACTTCAATTCATTATTCTACTCTGTATTCCTGTGCAAGTAAGCTTTCAAACTGCAAGATAATGAAAACACTGCTTAAATAAAAAGTTAAAATGGACTAGAGTGGAAGCAACAGAAGAATACTGACCAAAAAAATACATCTCTTGGCTCTATTTTAAAAGCTGTTGCACTGGATCTCTTGTCTCATGCTGCAAACAATATTCTGAAGTTGTTCAGAATTTTAAATTCTCAAAATGGAAGCGGAAACTTAATGAAAAGCACATTCACAATTCAGTCTGCTTTAGACTAACAACCAATCAATATTGAGAAGTAAATCATAATCCTCAAATGCCACTGTGAGAAAAGGAAATGACTTAAAGCCATTTTAAGAAACAACAATTAATTTAACAACTTACCACAAAAGAAATTCATATGCAGACATACAGTGTTCTATTTGTAATGCATCACACACTTTCAGTCACTCCCTTTACAACAAAACTGTAAATGTAATTCTACATCTTAATTAAATAAGCTTCTGCCATGAATGCTACATAGCAAATCCAAGAACCATACAGGAAGGTAATTTGTCAATACAGCTCTGATGGTGACCCATGCACCCTCTCACTCTGATGTGAAAGTACCTGATAAATAGTATTCTTCAACTCCCAAATATGCTTCGTGGGGGTTTTGTTCATTAACATGGTATTTTATGTACACAAGGAACACCTTCCTATGATTCTTTAAATAGCAAGAATAGTATTCAGTACGAAGAAGAATACCTGAACCATTGAGAAACTTTAACAGAGGCTCATTTTAGAAATGTACCGTTCAACAAACTTTATAACGGCCATAAGCAAACTATCCAACGGCCCAATCTATTGTGACACTATCAGTGGACCTCATCTTGAAAACAAGCTTTGAACAGACCCACATTTAAACAGGCCAGTCTTGGAAAGAGCCTGTCCACAGAGGAATTACTCCACTATGGCTATTTCTTTAGTCTGCTTATCCATAAAGCAGAAACATGTAATAAATATTTAAGTATTTTCTCTTGCTTTACTGAACTTCCTTCACTCAACGAACTCAGATTAAACTATATTAAACACAATTCCTTTCTTTCCTCATACCAAAAATGTTCTGTAAGGTACTAAGGTTATCCTCTCAGGTGCCACCTGAAACCCTGGCAGCCTTGGCAGGGCTCCATACAAGACTCACTTATGTCAGTTTTGTCTGGTTTTAACTACAAACAGGCATTCTGCTAGATTAACATTGCCAACACTTTCTACCAAAAATCAACTGGTCTCTGCAAGGACACATCAAGTTTAACAAGCATCACTCCAATGTTTAATTGTGAAAACAAATTACTCAAACCTTATGCTTCAAGCACTATAGCTGCAGGACTTCACCAAAAAAAGGGGTTGAAACAAAAAAGTAACTTACATGAGTTTTTTATGTAAAATACAAGGTGGGTGTGACACTAAAGGACTGAAGCTGCATCCATATACCTATCTGCACTCAGGATCAGCAGGACAATGGTTCGGCTCCCGGAATTATCTGATCCAATACTAAAAGCTGCCACCCAGCTCAGTGCTGCACTCACGTCACGCTCACAGCCCATCGCTGTAACTCCTTGCTGAAGAAGCTCATCCAAGCCCTTTAAGAAGTAACTAGTTTTTACACAGCCATTTAAGTATTCTCCAACTACAAATATACATGTTTCCTTCCCTTTCAGACTGCTGAAAATACAGCAAAATCCCTCCCATTTTCCAAAAATTTTACTAGGTGAAGACGAAGAAGAACTGTTTTTGTTCAGTAATCTGAGAATGACCGTAAGTTTAATTGATGAATCTGTAAGGCTGGAAACCAGAACTTAATTTCTCCACAGAACTTAAGTTTGCGTAATTGTCAGTGGGATAAAGAACAACACCAGGCCATGGCATATAATTATGGTACTGGAAAGTCTTGTGACAAATGTTAACCAGGAAAATGTCACTTTATAGCCATACACATTTTCCATGACTCTCTTTAATTTTGTATCATCTCATTAATGTAATGAAAACAAATGTTTCTATGTGCACCAAGTTATCCAAGTATGAAACATCTACTCTTTTCTAAAATGGTATAACAAACATATGGCATAGCTTTTAGAAGATGCCTTCAACACTTACTTCAGATGGTATCAACATTTGCAGATAGTTTTACCTCTATAATTACCAAGTCCACTCAACCCACGACGGTGAACAAACAGCAATGCAGGCTGGCAAGAGGCACAGAGCCATGCTGAAAGCACACCTGAATAATTCCATGCACAGACAAAGCTTTAGACTGTCTATTCCTTCTTCACATACTGTACTTGGATTCACCTGGAGAGAAATTTGAAAGCTAGAGGCCATGGTTATCATGATGTACAAAAGGATCAACGGTTAAATTACTGGAATGGAATGAAAACAGTTGTGTTCTACACTTGCCAGTTTTTCTTCACACTTTTGAAAGTTAAATAATTTATTAGAACCTCTATTCCTCAGCTGCTAAAATACAGCACTATTTCCCTCTCTCCTCCATCCTGAACCACTGCCCACCTTGGCTGTTTGAATTTTAAAGTCAGTAGGGCATGAATTACCTTAACTTGGTGCACATGTACCACTTAAAAAAATGGATCCCTTCAGCCTCCAGACTCAGTAGCTCAGTACTTAAAAGCTACAATATGTAACATGCATTCAACAAAAAAAATATATCTTACATTATATTCCCTATTAATAGTGTCCTGATAGTGAAGATAAAGCTTGCTGAAATGCAAATGTCAACACACCAAGTGTCCTGCAATCCTAATTACACCGCTACAGAAGCACGCTGTCTGCAGACATGAGATCCATCCTTCTCTCTTCATTAACACATTAAAATGACAAGTGCAATGTTTCTGACTTCATCAATTTTGTTGCCTTCAGAAAGTAGTACCAACACTGTACTTTACACTTAAGGAACAGACAAAACATTTAGGGATATATGTTTAGAGCAATCAAATCCCAATATTTAAAAAAGAAAATGCCTCGAAAACTAGTTGTGAAAGTATCAGAACATACTAAGTATTTCATACTTACACTACTGTGTAATGTCCATTTAAAAAGAAATTGTTTTTAATACCAGATGAAGTACAAATACTGCAAATCTATAACCAAGCTTAACGTGCCAGGATACACAACCATTATATACACTATGGCTGTAATTACCAAGTATAAATATGGTACAACCATTAACTATAGAATGTGTCACCCATTACAACTTAATTGGATCCTAAAAAGCTGCACCCTATTAACACAAAGGCCAAACTGCATACCAAAAAAAACCCAAAAAAACAACCAAACCTGATCTTACAAAAAAATCTATGGCTCAGTTAAAGCTATCCAATAAACACACTTTTAAAAAGTGACACCTTCAAAAAAGGCTAGAAAACTGGTTCCACCCATACCACAATTTACAAAATTTTATCCAACTTCAACTTGCTCCACAGGACAGACAGTACACTAGATAATAAACAAATAATAGGGAATGCACCATGTATTACAAAAAAACGGACAAACCCAGCATAAAGGAACAACTCAGATATAAATTTACAGAAATTGGAGAAGCTGCCCACTTCCTGGAATGCCTTACAAATGTCTCCTGGTACCAATTCCCAGTTTCTCAATTCCCAGTACTGCCATTATGTAAGGCAAACACTCTTAATACTTTTTCAAGTAATATTTCTTTGTTTTGATGAAAATAAATCAAGCCAAAATGTTTCCAAAGTTATTAAAAGAGAAACAAAATCACTTTACTACACTGAGACTAACCTGCTAACATGTTTTCCCACATAATTATTTTTCAAGCCATTTGTTGTAAATAAAACTGAGGATATTTAATTATGGATTAGTAGGAATTTAATGTTAATGTCAACACCAAAAGGACACAGTCAACATATACTGATTCACACTGTCCAAAACTATTTTTAAACAAGCAATACCTACAACTGTAAGAAAAATGAAAGAATATTGTAACTGTGCACTTATTTCGTAAGCTTCATAAAAGCACAGATAAGCACGTTAATTTTTGTCAACACATGTGGCCTTTACACAAAGGAAATACCATTTTTAAAATCAGCTGGAAAACAAAAGGGCCGCAAAACCATGAGAAGCAGCACAGACTAAAACGTGGCATATTGTGTGGAACTACTTCATCTCTCTAAATTGACTTCAACATCAATACTTTTAAATGGAAACATGCTTCAGATTTTGTCCACAGGATATGACAAACTGATTAAACTCAATGAATAGGAATTAACAAGCATCTTATACCCAATACATTGGACCAGCTACATCAACCTACATCTGTATAGATGCCAATTACAGCTTATGAAACGACGGTTTGTCACTGCAATCAAGTCAACTTTGGCTAAACACTGGAAACATAATCAAAAACAAAAACAAAAAAAAAAAGGAAGAAGAAAAAGAAGGAAGAAAGAGAAAGGAAATGCTTTGCAATTCACTTCCAATACAGTGGACATCCTCGCTCTCCCCCCCAAGTAATCTTTAAGCTTCACCTCCTGCCAGAATGTCTTCCTGGGAGAAAGAGACATCAAGACAGCGGCAGGGTTTTTGTTTTGGGGTTTCTTTCCTCTTCACGTTAATGGTCTCGTCAACTACGGAAGCATAACAGTGAGCACTTTCTCCTACACAAGACTGACTACGTTGGGTTTCCAGCATTTCAACCAGTTTGAAAGGTGATCTCTCAATTTCCCTCCCCTCTTCCCCAAAACCACCCTAACTGCAAACTGTGATTTTCAAGCTCCTTTTTCTGCAAAAAAACCACAAGATTTTTGGCAACAGAAAATTCCATTCCTTTGTCACACATACTCACAGTGTGTACACCATTACAGGAAAGTTTCTTTTGGCTTATCACATACCCAGTACATGCAGAAACATTACAATATTCCTGACCCTTAATCTATACCTTCAATAATTCATAAAATTGTATAGATCTCATGTCTTATCTGCCCTTCTGATTTGCTACACCCAGCAGCAGGGCTCAGCTTACTTCACGATTCTACAGCCCATACATCCTACAAAGCAAAACTACCAAAAACAGGGGACTGCAGACCTGGAGCATGAATAGAACCCAGAACTAAATTAGAGCTCTAGACACAAAGCTTCCTCCATCGGTCAAAGAGATCCCCGTTTTCTTACCATTAAATCCTGTCCAGGGTGTGGCTTTATTAAACCAAAGTTCCCACTGCAAAGGCCTCCTGCAGTCCTCTCCAAGCTGATGCACACCTTAGCGAACCCCGCCAAAAATAAGGAGGGTCTTCTTGCACCTAGGCAACAAATTTAAGCCCACAGCAGGCTCCTCCTGCCGCACAAGCACCCAGGCAGGGAACAGAGCTGTTCCCCAAACACTCACAACCCAGGGCCCCCCGTCAGTCTCCCCAGGGAGGCACCCTGCTCCTGCCACCTCAACCGCAGGTAACCACGGAGCGCTGCCAGGCCCCACGGAGCCCTCACTGCTACAGCCTGGCAGCCTCTGGAAAAGGCTCAATAGCGGGTGTGCTCCTCTCGCATCGAGGGGAGCACTGATAAATTTCTGCCTTTGTGAAGGATTCCTCTGGAAACATGACTCAATGGTTTTCCCTACCTGCTACACTTGCACATAAATCTCGCACTGTAACGCGCTGCCTTGTAGGTTCTTAAATCAGTCAGTCAGGATTTCATAATTATGGAGGCTAGGGTCTTTGTTAGCTGTTGTTGCTCCATGCACAAAAGGAAACATTTTGTTGCTATCACTGTAAAACCTATTAATTAACTGCACGTATATTCGGCCACAGTTTCTACAATAAAAATAACTGCTACATTGAATTAAAGTGGTCTGCTAGATTATTTGTTCTAAAGCCCTCAATACAGCATGAATTGCACAAAGCTTCACACACACAGAAAAGGAAAGAAGCAGAAAATACCTAAAAAATAGCAACTTCTTATCAGTAACAGAAACACAAGCACGTTCCCTCAAAGTAAAAAGCACAAACAAAACCGAAACTGGTTCAAGCCAAGAAATTCCTCTCGAACATCTCTGAGCTGAACAGTAACATTTTAATCTCTCTACTTGCTTAAATAATCCACTTTTCTCAGAGACAAGTTTTACAAAGAACATGCTTCATGAGTTACAGCACAATTCATAAATGTACAAAACACCATCCGAAAACTGAGGTGAAATAGCAAAATACTTGGTTTGCTTGGGGTTTTTTTTAGTATTCACCGCATGGATTTGGAGCTCAATACAGTAAAAGAACACACAATGGTAGTTCTGAAAACGTATTTCAAAACATCCCACAACTTCAGATTGTATATACTAAAATTACAAACGACTGGCATTAAAAAGAACACATTATATATAAGAAAGGCACAAAACTCAACTAATAGGCTAAATTGCTCCTTGCACCACTTAATTTTACAGTACGCAAAATAAAACTTAACCCAGGGATTTTATGCGACAGATGATCTAATTAGATCTGAAGCTTTTATTTTCTATCTGATATCCTTAAGCTCTATCCCATACGGGATTCAGACTAATATTTCCAATAGCCTTAGCAGCATTCATAGAGAAGGCACGAGTTCTGGTCCAGCAACAGTAAACGTACATTATTTAACTGGTTTGACACGTCACTCCCCTACCTTTTTGATTAATGGGAAGAAGTGCTCTTATAAATAACTCTGAAAATCGAAAGGAAACCACGAGATTTTTTTTTTTTTTAATATAAGCACAAAGGAAAGTGCACTCACTTTTCCTTCCATCCCTCCCCCCTCCCCCCACGTCCTGACATTGAGCTTTTCCAATCCTGCCAGAAATAAACACCCAAACACAAGCAAAGGCCTAGGCTATTCAATTCAACACGCTTCGGAGGCAAATCTTCCGATCAACCAAAACCAACAGCAGAAAAAAAAAATTCTCCACGATACAGCCCGGGCGCAACAATGGGATGAGTAGTGTCAAACGCCAGGCTACTGACAGGAACAAGCCAGGAAGCAGGAACCAGAGGAGCACCGTCCCCTTTGCTTCAGCCGTGTGGCATTTTAAAAACAGTTCTACTTATTCTGTTACCCGAACGTCTCCCTGGCGTTTGGTGTTTAAGCACAGCTGGCAGACACTCGGCCCGCACAGCCTTTGTCAGCAGCTCACGGATGGGCAGCAGAACGTGCTACAGGTTGATAAGGAGGGCACCGGCGCTGCAAAGCAGCAGGAAAGCGCTCAGAAAGAACTTGGGATGCGCAGGAGAGTTTCCGTCAGCCTTCACCGGGGGCTCCACGCTCCCCATATTCGCTCCCGGTGTTTGTTTCGTGTTTACCTCCCCCCCCTTCTCTTTCTCCTCCCTGTCCGGCCATCTTGGGCCGACAGGAGCAGCCATTACTTAACTAAATGACAGGGCCAACAACTTTCCACAGAGGCAAACACCTCTCTCCGGACACCGGGCCGGGCAGCTGCAGCCCGCGGGACGCCCCGCTCCCTGTCAAGCCGGGGCAGCGGGCGGGACGCGG